>JAQQSZ010014785.1:0-11431 GCA_028646595.1 Phalanger gymnotis
CAGACCTTACACAGAGACCATCCAGGCTGTCCTAGGTTGGGGCCCTGCTTCCCTCTGCCACTTTGTGGGTTCTGCAGCTCTAGAATTGGTTCAGAGCCATTGTTTTATAGGTTTTTGGAGGAACTTGGTGGGGAGCTCATGCCAGTCACTGCTTCCCAGCCGCCATCTTGGCCCTGAGTTTGTATTTTGATCTTCCCTATCACCATAGCAGCTTTCTGTATTTAGGATTTATTTGTTTGTTTTTGCTTATTTTCCAGCCTGCTTCATGACTTTAAAAATTGTGTTCTGCTTCTCAGATACAGTGGGCACTATCCCAAGCTTATTATGCCATTGGTCAACCACTTGGTCAATGACTTGTTGTGCAGGCACCTCTAGGGCTAGTGGTTCACCCACTGTGCTGAGGTCACTTGCCCTAGCTGTGCCTGTTGTGCAGGGGGTTCCTGGGCTGTCAGTTCACCTTCTGTATTGGAGCCAGAAGCCCCACGAATGTTCTGTTGTGATACCACTCTGCTAAGCCAGGACCAGAGCCTTGGTTCCTGATTTCTGCTGGGGTTAGGAGGTGCCCACTAGCTTGCCTAGACACTGCCTGTCCTAGAATGCACTCCCCATTTACCCAAGTGATATGGACCTTTCCTGCTGTCCTTCTAAGATATCTTAAACTGAAAAATAATTTTGCTCTGTCCTTTACTGTGTTCTGTTGCTCCAGAATTCATTTTGAGGCTTGATTTAAAGTTGTTTTGAGTGAAATTTGGAAGAGCTTATGCAATTTCCTGCCTTTTCTCTGCCATCTTTGCTTCCTTTGTCTTTAAATTTTCAAGAGCAAGAAGATTATGCCCTCTTTCTGCCATCCAGAGTGTAAAGATCCTAGTTTACTCATAGCATTGGTGCCAAGAACTGAACTGGTAAGAGGGGAAGGAATTCCTTCCCCAAATTCCTCTTTTACCGAGGCTCTGAGGATTGGGCTTGGGGTTGTTTGTATCTGCTCTCTTTCATTTGTATTTCTCAGTATCAGTGATATCTATGGCATCTGAGATTTTGAGCCATCATGACTTTGAGCCAAGATTCTAGGCAGAAAGTTTCTACCAGCTAGCTAGTCAGCCAGCCACCAGGGAAACCTAGAGAAACTCAGATCCAAGCCCTAGAGGAATTTTGGGCTTGGAACAGGAACTATGGGAGAAAAGAGTAAAATTATGAACCTAATCCTATCTCCCCTAAATGAAGTGGTGTAAAGCAATGGGATGGCTATTATTTTCCCATGTTTTAGAAAAAAATAAGTTTTTATGCTTATGATTATGCTCTTGAAATAAACATGTTTTTGTAAAACTTAATGTGACTGGCTAAATGGAACTAGGGTATAAAAGTTCCTTCCTACACTAGGGGAACACCATCAATGGGGGAAAAAGTCATTTCTAGAGAGCCTAGACACCCCCAAATCCCTTTAAGAGTACCTGAAAACTGGGAAAGTGGAGAAATGTGACATGCCTAGCCTTCAGATAATAGTGGGGGTCAGGATAATTTGTGCTACAGTAACCTGTGAAAAGGCCCAGAAATGAGAGCTGGAATGACAGTAGTGCCATTGTACCAGCACATACTGGGAACTAATATAGAGCTATGATATGGTTCAATTCACTTAACATTTTCTCATTGCCCACTATTTGTCAGAGATGGCAAAAAGAGAAGAGTATATAAATAAGAAAAAGAAAGACAGTTCCTAATCTCAAGGAGCTTACAGAGGAAGACAACACAGAAAAGGAAGCTGAAATGCAGAGGGTAGGGGACACCATGTACTACCTGACAAAGGAGCATAATGTTCCCTGGAATGTAAATAAAACAAAGTCATTGATAGAAAATGGAGATTTACCTGCAAAATTCTGAGCCCACCTACAAAGGAAGGCATTGGTAAGGCATCATTCTTCTTTTGAACTCTTTAATTGAAAGGAAGATGCAACTGAAGGAATTGAGAAGGAATAGCATATCAAAAATTAAGCCAATCTATGTGACAAGATTTCAGGTGATCAGCTTATCTTGAGGAAGACATGGTTTTCCCTGGCAGGGAAACCCAGTAGCGTCACTGGTATAGCTGGCCTTGAGACCTGGATTGAAGTCCTACCTCTTTCACATATAGGTTATGCAACCTTGGGAAAGTCATGTGAACTCTCAGTATTCGAAGCAACTAAGACTACAAATAACAGAAAAGGTCCTAATCTTTACCAGTAATAGGAGATTCTTCTTCTAGGCTATCAATGAACTTACAGGTTCAGTCCTTATCCTAACATACAATTAAAGCTTGAAAGATAGTTTGAATCTGGGGGTTTTGACCCTAAGAATAGTTTTATTTCTAATTTATTCAAAGCAGTTTTAATTAAAACAGAGGAAGAAGGGAGAAAACAGCTTATGTATATTTCTCAAGTTAACACTATAAAGAATAGGTATGAAGGAGGAATCACAGTTGAGACTCCTATACTTTGACAAGAGAAGCATAGAATTTAAAAACAAATCAAGAAAGAAACCAGTAGTAGAACCACTGGCGTCAAAAATGTATACAGAATTATTTCTAGTTTAGGCAACTAGCAAGAGCAACCAAAGGTCCTGCATTACTGGATGGATACTCTAGATGGATATGTCTTATTCGACATTATACCGTTACTTTCAAATCATTTGCACTCTTTTTCCTATTGCAGCATTGTCCCAAGGCAAGAGTGATGAGAAACTGTATTAGGGTGATGGCTACATGAGGGTAGAAAAGGAGAGCCTATATAAGAGATATTATAAATTCAGAAGCAACAAGATTGGGGAAATGATTTCATAAATGGCTGAGAGTAAGGATAACTCTGACGTTGTAGATTTGTACAACAAAAAAGGAAGCTCGTGCCCTCAACCACTATAGAAAAATTTGGCAGTGAGAGGGAGGTTAAGATAATGAGTCCAGATTTGAGTATTTTGATTCTTACAGAACAACAAGGAGACATATTTAAAAGTTAGATGGTGCTGCAGGATTGTAGTTCAGGAGAAAGGTTAAGGACAGATTTGCGGAACTGGAACTGAATTTCATAAAGATGATAATTAAACTAATGAAAGCTTATTTGTTTGTCAAGTCAGAGTACAGAGAGAAAACAGAATTGCACTCATGCATTAAAATTTGAATTGTGTTAGACAGACACACAGACAGACATAGATAGGTGGACAGATAGATAGATAGATAGATAGATAGATAGATAGATAGATAGATAGGCATACAGATAGTTTCACACATTAACCAATAAATATTTATTAAGCCCCTGCTATGTGGCAGGCTGTGTGCTAAGCACTGAGGATACAAAGTCCCTCTCCTCAAGGAGCTTACAATTTAAGGGTGGGGGGACAGAAAACATGCAAACAAATATACAAAAAGCAAACTATATAGAGGATAAATAGAAGACAATTAACAGAGAGAAGGCATTGGAATTAAGAAGGGTTTGAAAAAGCATCCTGTAGAAGGCTGGATTTTCATTGGGATCTAAAGGGACATGGGGAGGTCAGTAGTCAGAGTGGCAGAGGGAGAACATTTCAGGTATGGGGAAAGCCAGACGTAATGTCCAGAGTCATATTTACATCTATGTATGCATATACGTTAACATATATATAGAAAGATATCTATCTCCACATGTAAATATGTGTATATCTATATGCAAATATCTATGTATATCTCTCTACATATATGATATAACTCTGTGTATATCTCCATATGCATGTGTATTATACATCCTTGTGTATCTATCTTCATTTCAATTCCACAGTCACCTTATAAGATAGGTTCTATAGGTACATACACATACCTTTATGATGAGAAGTAAATTTTGGCTCATAGACATTAAGTGATTTGTTCATGGTCATACAGCTAATCAATATTAAAGGGAGGATTTCAACCCAGGCTTCGCTGTTGCCAATGTCAGCATTTTATTCTTCCCTATATAGACTCAACGGACTGATTTGGAGGAAGGAATATGTCAGTGGAAAAAAAATGAAGCCTTGAAGTATTGGGGGTAGGGAGGAGTTGATTCACATGCTAATTTTTCATGGCTAAAAATCAGGTCACCTGGTGAGGTATACATATATATATATGTGTGTGTGTGTGTGTGTGTGTGTGTGTGTGTGTGTGTGTGTATTTTTACATCAATAATAACAATGTCATACTTGTGTATAGTGTTTTCAATTTTTCAAAATGCTCTGGTTTATTTGAGCTATTGAAAAAGGTTATAAGATGTGTGCATATATTCTTACTCTCATTAAAATGAAAGATTAAAAAGGAATGAGCAATCTGTTTAAGACTCTACTGAGATAAGTATCCAAGACTGGATCTAGATCTTTTGACTAAATCCTGTAGCCTTTGAATTATAAATTTGAAGAAGTATATTTAGGCAGAGAAAATATTTTTAAATGGAATTTCTATTCTAACTGCTCTGACAAGGAATTAAATAGTAACAAAAAACCCAACGATTTGTAGTTCTTCCCATATTCCCACATTAGCCATGTACGGTGGGTGGGGAGGGAGCAGCAAGAGGTCTTAACACATTCGCAGATAAGTGGGAGTTTTGGGAAAGCTAAGAGAGAAGAAAGAAGGTGGTAGCTGTCCCATGGCAGCCGTGCAGCTACAGACATCAGCCACATCTCCTCCTCCTCTCTCTCTCTCTCCCACACACACACATACACACACACACACACACACACACACACACACACACACACTATTTATTACATATATTTATTTGTTTTGGGGGGGGCAGCTAGGTGGCACAGTGCCAGGTCTAATGTCACAAATTCATCTTCTTCATTTTAAATTTGGCCTCAGACAGTTACTAGCTGTGTAACCCTGGGCTAGTCTCTAAACCCTCTTTGCCTTAGTTTCCTCATCTGTAAAATGAGCCAGAGAAGGAAATGCAGAAGGAAAATACTATTCAGTATGTTTATTAAGGAAACCCCAAATGGGGTCACAAAGAGTCTGAAAGAACTGAGAACAACTGAACAACAACAAAATTTATGTAACCATTTACTTGTTTGTTTAATGTAACATGGGATCTAGCAGAAGAAAAAAAAGCCAACTAAGTGAAAAAGGCTGATCTTAAGCCCACCCCCACTCCTCAGACTTACTTCTGCTTAATTGTTTGTGTTTTTTAAATTATTATGCTAAATAATACATCTGTCAGATTTAATATTACTTCTAATAAAGACCTGGGGTCAACCCTATCACACTGTTCATTGTCATCCTTTTGCAGCATAAGGGCACAATGGGAGTCACCACACTGGAAAAAGTGTCTTTCTTAGCACAGGACTGGAAGCTCAACCCCAAGTCCATAGTTAGAGAGTTTTGTTCTCTAACTGGCAAGATTGTTATTGTATGAGCAGCCATGTGGCACAGTAGAGAGTGCCAGGACTAGAATCTAGGTGATTCAACTTCCTGAATCAAAATCTGGCCTCAGACTCTTACTAACTATGTAACCCTGGGCAAGTCACTTAACCATGTATGCCTCAGTTTCTTCATCTGTAAAAGGAAGGAGACAAGGAAAAGGCAAACATCTCAGTATCTCTGGAAAAAAATGGGGTCATAAAAGGTGGGACACGACAAAGAATGACTAAACAATAGTAACATAAAAATAGCATAAGCAATACCATTCCATAAATACCCTTCTATGAATAGAGTTTCTATGAATAAGGGCTGCATTTTATAAATCTGACTCATTGATATGAGTCAAGGTCATAAGTGATTTCTTTTTCTTTCCCTCCCCCCAAATCCTCTCCCTCTCTTAACCTTCCTCCGTCCCTATCTCCCCACCTTATCAATGGACATGAATTATGCGATTCAGGAAATTGAAGTTACACAGTAGTTGTAATGTTATTGGGATATGAAGATCTTTGCTGCCCATTAATAGGCCTCACATGGAGGCCATTAAGAGAGGCTTGCTTAGGGGAGGCTTGCTCGTAGGAAGGTTTTCACATCTTTTGGTACTAAGTTGATTAGGCACTGAGTCACAAGGGTTGTAGTGCCTTCTGGCTCTGAGAAGTGTATATGTACCCTGAGTTGGTATTTTGCTTTGGGGGTTTGCTTATGAGAAGGATCTTGTGATTCTCTAGTAGAGACTGCTCAGATGTAAAGGCTCTTGATCCAGTGGTATATGTAAAGTTTATAGCAATATTGCTTTGATTCAGGCAGTTAAGAGCTCTGTGTGTTGTTCTTTATGCTAATTTCTCTGCTTGTATTTTTTCTGACGTTCAGGGTGCTGACCTTTCCCCCGAGCTAGTGAATGTAATTAAAAGTAGGATTGTTAACCCTGTTTGGAGCAGTACTTCCTAGAAAAGTAAATTAAAGAACCTGTGCTAGCAGGCCATCCTGGATATGCTAGAGTGCTTGCTGCAACAGTAGTTTGTTTGGGTTCCATACTGTACTCTTAGGTCAGTGAACTTTGTCATCATACTGAAGGCCTGAAAGTAGGATATAATTTTGGTATTTACTTTGCAGTTGTTGCCTTCGGGGCAGGACGTCACAGGGTTTGATTATTTCAAAGGCATTAAGTACACAAGTTGGTAATATTAAAATAGCTGTCAAATAAGTAAAATGTTTTGTTTATTTTTTCTTTTTTTCTTCTTCCTTAATCATCATCTAGAATTAGAACAATAAGAGCCAGAGAGATTGATTTTACAATCCATAGTGTAGTTATTCAGTGAGCAAAAAACTGAAATCTGACATTGTTGACTTTTAAGATTACCATGATTCAGCTACAGTGGAAAAAAAAACCAATATATAACATGCTTTCCTTACCTGACTTACATTCTAGTTCCTGTAAAATGTCAAATCGAAGGTGACAAAGAACAAGCCTCCCGTGCCAGAATGTAACAAGAAAAGCCTCAGCAATGTAACCTAAAAATACTTGCCAAACATCATTTTTACTGACAGCAAAACAGGCCCCATGTATTCAAATCTAATGAATCTGGATGACATTTGCAACCAAAATATCAAGCTTTCTTTTAAGACAACGTCTACTCATAACAAGTGTGTGTGTGTGTGTGTGTATGTGTGTATATATGTATATATATGTATATATATGTGTGTGTGTGTTTTATATCCATATATATTTAAATAAATACAATAAATTATTATCAAATACCTAGTGTGCATAAGGCAACTGTCTTGATCATAAGACTTCAAAGATAAAATGCGAAATAAGCCTTGACCTCAAGGGTATCTCATAGAAACCACTAAACGAATAATTTGAGGAGGTAGAGAGCACATAAACAGTTGTTTGTGGGTAACCAATAAGATTGATTTCTTATAAGGTGTGATAATATAACAGTAATAAATAATAGCATCTATACATATATATGTATAGATAAGTGTATCACTATGTGTCAGAAACTGTGGTAAGTGCTTTATAATTGCCGTCTCACTTGATCCTAACAATAATCCTGGGAGGTAGGTGTTATTATCATGTCCATTTTGAAGATGAGAAAACTGAGGCAATCAGAGGCTAAATGACTTTTCCAGGATCACAGAGCTAGTACCTATCTGAGCCCTGATTTGACTTAGACCTCCCTGACTACAAGCCCAGTACTCTATCCATTGTGCCACTAAAATAAGGAAGGAGTGAATTGCAGGTATGGGTATGCCTTGTACAAAGACATCAGGGATGGGCATGAAATGCTTTGCAACAAACAGATATTATAAACATAGTGGTGTGCGCGCGCGTGTGTGTGTGTGTGTGTGTGTGTATGTGTGTGTAAGCTATAGATAAATGCCAACTTGCATTGATAGTAGAACTTAGTGGAAGTTCCTTGCAGAGAGCTCTCTGTACCAATCACCAACGACATCAAAAGTACAGTTCCACTATGCCTAAAAACACCCATATTTACACAAATGGGGTCATATACAATATATATTATGTAGACCCTGTAAAAGGTAAGTACATGTGTGTGTACACACATGTGTATAACCAAATTTATATATATATGTATATGTATATGCACACATACCATATACATGTATATACACATACACACAAAAATGTACTGTTACCTGTATGTAGGATTTGCATAATATAGTTGTACAGATTCATGCCTTTTAATACATTTACACCAGGCCTATGACCACTTCATGAATGACTTCTCTTAAGGTGAAGTGGCAGATTTTTCTCTTAACTGCTGCATTTAGGGTCAATGATGTGCTTTGCCAACATAAAACCTGATAAAATAAACCACCCTATGAACTCTTGTTTTCCTATCATTTTAATTGTGCAATACAAAATAATTGATCAGCTATATATTGACATTTTGTTTATATTTGAAGTATGTATAAAATTGGAGCATTATATCTGTCACTAAAATTATTTGAGGGATATTGTTCTGTCTGTATGGGAAAAAAAACCAAAATGAGTATTTGACAGAGGATATCTTATCCCACTAACATATACTTTTAAGTTGATCAGAATTCTAGTCCTCTAATTTTTCACTTGCCCCTTATTAAAGAATTAGCCATTTGTTTATATTCCCTTTCAAATCTTATCCTTCAAAAACTGAACAAAAAAGTGAAGAAAATCTCATTCTTTTTCCTCTCAATTTCTCCTTGGACAGAGCAGTCAGGAAATATGTATTTTATCTGTGTATTCCCATAACTAGCCTTGTTAGGAAAATCACTTTGGTTCTCTAGGTCTCAATTTCCTCATTTGAAATGCAATGCTCAGACCGAAGTTCTCTAAGGTCTTGTCAAATTCTAAATTGCTCTCTAAAATATTGTATAAATAACTCTACTCTCAACAATATCAAAGGGTAAGGGTTAAGTCACATATTTAACATAGTAGTTTACAAAGCATTTTATGTGCGTTTTCTTTCCATCTCAGAACTCTAAGAAATTGATGTTTCAGAGAACTTAAAATTCATACAACAATAAGTAACATGACCAAGATTTGATTCCAAATCTTTGTCTTCTTAGTTTTAGTCCAGTTTTCTCCCTGTGATACCATTGTAATTCATGCTCTACTAAGGATGAGTTGGGCCTCCAAAGTTTCTATAATTCTCTTCAGGGCTCTAGGGGATAGCTCTGAGTTTGTGTTTTCTAGTTCTATAACCAGAATCCCCCACCAGTGTGCTTCACTCTAAGATTATCAAGTGGGATTTAAGTTTGTCAGCCAGACCCAAGGACTATTTAGTAAAGGGTATTGGCTAAAATAGTAGTATAAGAACAATTGTTATATAACACCCCACCCCTGCAAAAAAAAAAAAAACTGACATGCTTTTGTATTTTTGCTGAAATCCCTATCTCCTCCATCAAAGGGCTAAAACACACAATCCATTGACATCATCTCTGTCATATAAAGAAAGGAGAATAGTTAAACTCATGTAGCACAGGCCCTGGACTCACTACCCAAACCTAGGATGGTATATCAGGTCCCCAGAGTTTGACCACTTTTTCTCTTTTCAGAAATTCAAGAGTTAATCCTTAATGTTAGGAGGATGATTTTTTTAGTATTCATGAGAACCCATCATTGTACTTTCTCAATTGATCATTATTTTACATTGACTAGCCAGATAATTAGATTTTTAGAAAAAAATATTTACTAGGGTTATATAGCAAGATCATTTTTTTACACAACTGATGACATACTATTTGACAAGAATATATAGATTCCAGGAGAAAGTAGGCTGAGGCACATGAAAAAGGGTAGTATAACTCTGAAGTCCTTTTTCTGGAAGTCTTTTTTCCCTTGATGCTCAAAAAATTCACCTTTGTCTTTGTGCAGTTTTCTGTGAGCTTTTTGTAGAGCTGTGAAGTGGCATCCATCCTTGAGTCCTAATTCTAATATAGCTACCAGCTATTCCAGTGATGCCAGTAGAAACACCAGTGGAAGGTTAGAAGTCCACTAGACCTCTGAAGTTAATCAGGTAAGTCAATCAGTCAACTAGCATTTATTAAGTGCCTATGATGTGCCAGGCTCTGGGCTAGGTTTGGGGATACAAAGAAAGATGAAAGACAGTCCCCTCCCTCAAAGACTTCATAGTCTACTGCTGGATACAGCAAGCAAAGATTTACATACAAACAAGCTGTATACATGAGATCAATAATAGAGGAATCACTCTATCATTAAGGGAGATTGGTTGAAGCTTCTTGAAGAAGGTGGGACTTTAGCTGAGATTTTGAGGAAATCAAAGAAGCTAGGAGATAGAGATGAGAAGATGAAATAGTGAAATCTTTGAAGTCAGGAGAGGTAGTGTCTTGCTTGAAGAATATTAAGGAGATCAGTGTTATTGGAATTCAGAATAATGGAAACATGTAAGGTATAAGGAAGCTGGAAAAGTAGCAAGGAGACAGGCTACAGAGCACTTTGAACACCAAATGGGATTTTTCTACCTAGAAGAAAGAGGAAATCCCTGGAGATGATTAAATGGGGGACATATTATATGGTCAAAATTTTTCTTTAAGAAAATGAATTTAATAGCTAAATGGAGGCTGAAGTGGAGTAGAGAGAGACTTGATGCATGAATACAAACCATAAAAGCCTATTATAATATCCCAGGCATGAAGTGATGAGGATATGAGCCAGGAAAGTGCCAAAGGAGACAAGAGAAATATAAATGAGAAATCTTGTGAAGATAGAAATGATAGGATTTGGCAATTGATTGGATATAAAGAATGAGAGTGAGGAGTTGAAGATGACACCTAGTTTAGAGAATGGGTCTCTGCATTTTGGGGGGCAGGGGGAATGTAGGGTATTATGATTTCGGTTTCAGATTTGAGCTTAAAATATTCATGAGACATTCCATTTGAGATGTCCAGTAAGTAGTTGGGAATGGAAGACTAGAATTCAGAAGAGAGGTTAGAGCTAGGTAAATAAATCTGGGAATCATCTACATAGAAAGGATAATTGAATACACATGAGATAATGAAAACACATATTTAAAATGTTTTTGAAAAGCTTATATGTGCATGTGTATGTACATACATATACATATACATGTACACACACACATATATACATATATGTATATATAGTGAGTGCATATGTATACATTCACAAATAAGCAGAGGTATAAGAAAAGGACAGTGGATAGAGCATTGGGGGACACTTACAGTTAACAAATATGAGCTGGGGGGGCAGAGCCAAGATGGCAACTGGAAAGCAGTAACTGGCATGAGCTCCCCACCAAGTCCCTCCAAAAACCTATAAAAAATGGCTCTGAACCAATTCTAGAACTGCAGAACCCACAAAGTGGCAGAGGGAAGCAGGGCTCCAGCCCAGGACAGCCTGGATGGTCTCGGGGTAAGGTCTGTGCTGCACGGAACTCCCAGCTCCCAGCTGAGGGGAGCGGAGCTGAGCCAAGCAGAGCCAAGCGCGCGGCGCGGCGTGGCGCAGCGCAGCAGACCGTGGACCGACGAAACCAGGAGTGGAGTGGAGAGTGCCCTAGCATG
>JAQQSZ010014786.1:0-11431 GCA_028646595.1 Phalanger gymnotis
TCATCTAAGTCAGAGTAAAATAAAAATATGGCATTCATAGCAAAAGTGCCTCAATGGAGCTGTGGGATACTTCCTATTTTAGGAGCATTCACTACCTTTGGGGAAAATGTCATCTGAATTAATTAGTAAGCCTATTGTTATTTATGGAAAATATTAGACAAAATATTTACTTGTTCTCTACCTTTTATTTTTTGGTCTAGATCTGTGATTTTATTGGGAGTAGAAATCTTCCACTGTGAAACTCACTTCTTGGCAATTGATTTGTAGGTTACAGTATTGGGGAATGCCTTGGGGCATTGAAAGGGTAAGTGTCATGCCCAGGGTCATGCAGGTTGCATGTATGAAAGTAAGAGTTGAAACCAGATATTTCTAACTTCCAGGCTAGCCCCAGGCCACTCTTTTCATGGTGTCACCACCTCTGTTAGATAATGACATTCTCTTCTATCATCACATAGGAGATTAAAGGGAGTCTTCTCCTTTATCTCTTTTTTTTTCAGTACCCTTCTACAAAAATAGTTCATCAACACAGCACACACTCAGCAATCCCAGATTCAAGACATTATAGGAGGTATAAATTATATCCAAATGGGTAAATTACAGGTACATAGCATGCCTACAGAATTTAGCTTTGTCCACTTTAACATACATGTGTATATATGTATATGTAAATATATATATGGATACATATATATAGTGCTATTCCCCTTTCCCAGATGATCTCTCTTTCACTCAAACATCCTACCCCCAAGGCCTCTGAGAGGAAAATAAAATCTGAATTTCTCTCTGGTTTCCCATGCATGATCTTATGGCTTAGGCTGATGCTATAATTCCAGGCAATTTTTTATGATGAAGAATTTTTTATTATAAAGAATTGTTCATTCTTTATGTCCCCTCTTAACTTAGTTCTTTCTGCCTCATTGGGTTCTATACCTAGAAATGTCTGGAACTCTTGAACTAGGCTATTATTCCTTACCCTTATCTCCTTTTTATGTGTTATCATCTCCATTAGAATGTAAGCTCTTTGAGGGCTGGTATTGTCTTATTTTTGCTTGTATTTCTATCCCTAGCATTTATTATAGTGTCTGGAACATAGTAAGCACTTAATAAATGTCTCATTTTTCTATCTGTCATCTACCTATCTATTTTGGTTCTGTTTTTCCAATATACTCTTCTGCTACTGTCCTAGAATAACTTAAATATAAGTTGTTTCTTGTCTCGGAGTCTCCTTGTCTGTCTCTGCTCAGCTATCAGTTTCCTTAGCTCATACTTTACTCCTGTTCCTTCATATATTTGATTTACCTCTCTCCTACCTATGCAGTCATACTTGTCATTTCTCCGTCACTTCACCCTCTCCTCATTACTCTGTATCCTCCATGTGCTTCACTGTTCCATTAGAACAGCTTAATATGTCTTTAAAAATAATTCCTATAAATATTTTTGTATACACTGGTCCATTTCCCACTTGTGTGATCTCTTTGGGATACAGCCCTAGAAGTGGAATTGCTGGGTCAAAGCATATGCACATTTTTATACCCCTTTGAGCATAGTCCCAAATTGCTCTCCAGAATGGCTGGATCAGTTCACAACTCCACCAACAATATAACAATGTTTCAATTTTCCCACATCCTCCTCAGCATTTATCATTTTCCTATTTTGTCATGTTAGCCAATCTGACAGGAGAGACGTGGTACCTAAGAGGTGTTTTGATTTGCATTTCTCTAATCAATAGTGATTTAGAGCATTTTTTCATATGACTATAGATATCTTTAATTTCTTTCTCTGAAAACTGCCTGTTCATATCCTTTGACCATTTATCAACTGGGGAACCAGTCTTGTATTCCTACAAATTTGGCTCAGTTCCCTATGTATTTTAGATATCAAGCCTTTATCAGAGACACTGATTGTAAAGATTCTTTCCCAATTTTCTGCTTCCCTACTAATCTTTGTTGCCTTGGCTTTGTTTGTACAAAACCTTTTCAATTTAACACAATCAAAATTATCCATTTTGCATTCTGAATGCTCTCTATCTCTTGTTGGGTCATGAATTCGTCCCTTCTCCATAAATCTGACAGGTAAACTATTCCTTGCTCTCCCAAATTGCTTATTGTATCAGCCTTTATTCCTAAATCATGAACCCATTTTGACTTTATTTTGGTACATAGTGCAAGATATTGGCCTATGCCTGGTTTCTGCCATATTGTTTTCCAATTTTCCCAGCAGTTTTTGTGAAATAGTGAATTCTTAACCCAGAAGCTGGATTCTTTGGGTTTATCAAAGAATAGATTAAATGGCTAAACAAATTGTGGTATATGAATGTAATGGAATACTATTGTGCTATAAGAAATGAGGAGCAGACAGACTTCATTATAACCTGGTAAGACTTATATGAACTGATGCTGAGGGAGGGGAACAGAACCAGGAGATCATTACACACGATTACAGACACACAGTATTCCTCCCATCAATGCAAGGTTCAAAGACAGCTTCAAAAGACTCATGATGGAAAAAGCTATGCACATCCAGAGAAAGAATTATGGAGTCTGAATGCAATTTGAGGCAAACTATTTGCTCTCTTTTTTTCCTTCTTTTTTGGCTTCATTTCTTCTTTCTCATGATTCATTCCATTGGTTATAATTCTTTCTTACAACTGAACTACTATGTAAATAAATTCAATGTGAAAGTTTATGTAGAATCTACATTGGATTATATGCTATCTTGGTGGGGAGAGGGGAGGAAAGGGAGGGAGTGAAAATTTGGAACCCCAAAATTCCAACACTTGTAGAACTGTGTGTTGTAAACTAAAAATAAAAAGTAATAATTCCTAATTACACTTGACACATACAATCTAGATCTTGTCCATAGGTACACAGAGAGAGAGAGAAAGAGAGAGAGAGAGAAGATGTATAATCAATAAAAGAGGTGGAACTATTCATATTGCAAAACATCAAGGTTTTTAGTACCAAACCATAGACTCAAAAAGAAGATCAAGGTCTGCATTGGAAGGGTATCATGTTTTGGTGGCGATGTTATTCAGATTGATTTTTCCTGATCAGCATTTTTTTCTTCTCCAACTCTTTATAAATCTCCCCAGTATACTTGCTGGGTTTTCCCTCTTTTTCTCCCAACTCACCCATAAAAATAATTTAAAATTTGAATAAAAGGTTTCTTCGTGTATAACCCTCAAGTATACAGTATAAACTCAGTTTAAAGGAAATTTATTAAGACTCTCTTCATTGGTGGAGGTCAATTACTCAATGTTCCCCATCTTCATGAGGGGTGGAGGTAGTGAGAGTTTGAGAGCAGACAGGTCCTGGTCTTCTGGTTTTCAGCTTCAATTGGAAGAGATAAAGCAAAGGGTTTCCAAATCTTTTTAGGGAGAAATTCAAGAAGGGAACGACTTAGGGAAGAAACCAATATGTAAAAGAGTCAGCATTTTATAACATCCTTTTAATGTGAAGATTGTACTACTGTCTGAGGTTTGGGCTTCTCTAGTAAATAGAAATGAGTTTACATTTGCAATATGAGCTGAAGACCACTCTGACTTTAATGGAGATTCTACAACACAGCTTCGGTTTGCCCACAGTTCAGAGAAGAGTGGAGATGCTATTCATCAAAGAAAGCTCAGGGACATCAGACCCCTAGGGTGCCTTGTACCTGGACATGGGAGTGCATCAGCAAGCATGAGCTGGGAAGGGGAGTCTAGGAAGCAATCATGTGGAAAGAGAGCAAAGTGACTCGTAGACGAAGCATGCCAAAGCCACAGGTGCTGATGAATGGGAGAGGCTGACATCACAGAAAATGCACGGGGACATTGTATGGTATGGTCTAACAGTGTTGTGATGGTTCCAAAGCCAATTGTATGTGAGAGGCTTCACTGGTCATCCAATTCCAAGGAAAAAGTTCTATCTATGCCCTACTGAGGTAAAAAAAAAGGGTCAAAATATCAAAAGACAAATGGCTGAGCTTAACCACCTGAACTGATTGTGTCTTCCCACCTTTGGTGGTAGGTACAAGAAAGAGAGGGTTTGGACAGTAATTTGAATATCACTCTGATGGAGGAATGGGAGATGACAGCTATTTTGTATATACATGTGGAGATCATTTATTGCATGATTCTATTCCTTGTTATTAATATGTTTTAATTTGATGCCTTCTGCTTTTGAATATAATGAGTCTTCAGTATGGTCTGGCCTGGAGATATATCAATGGAAGCACAAGCTAAAGTTTTCTAAACAGATAATTAAAAAGAATACATTGAACTAGAGAAATTCCAAGGAGTCACAAACTTATGTGAGGGCTAAGAGAGGACACTGGTGGTAAATGTTTGACAAATAGCTCTCCAGAAAAAAAAAATGTATACACAACATTTTGTAAGCTTAATCTCTATTAACATTTTTCTCCATTGCTTTTTAACTCTAGACAATCAACAAAACAATAAATCAAGCAGGTGCTGATTTCCAAGGCATACACACTCACTGAATATTTCAAAATCACCTCTTCCAAGTGAGTTCGAACTGGCTCTAGGACATCCCTAGTCTGGGAGAACTTGTTGCCTCATTTATGCATTCTCTTCTAGTCTTCCTAGTATCCAAAGACAGACATTTAAAGGGTAGAGTGAATTAGAAGGATAAATTTGAGGTAATAGAATAGAATGAGTCTAAATGAATTATACAGGGATCACTGCCATGACCATGATCTCACTTGTATCATCCTAAGCAGTATAAACTAACCAAAGCCATATAGTGCGGTTGAAAGAACATCCAACTCTAGTTCTACTCCATCAGACACTTGATCTTCTTAGAACTATAACAGTCTATGACAAATATGATAGGATTTGAGAGGTGGAAAGTACTGTAGAAATCATTTATTCCAACTCCTTTATTTCATAGATGGGATAAACAATTTGGTCAAGGTCACAGATTGTAAGTAGTAGGGTTGGGATGTGGCCTTAGTACTTTGACTCGGGCTCCACTGTTCTTTCCATCAGATCATTTTGCAAAGGTTTCTTCAACTTCTATGATTCTGTGGTTATTGACCTGAACTGCAGGTTGTCAATTCAATTTTTTTGTCTTCATGACAATAATGATCATGAAAGCCAAATAAGTTATATAGCGTTGATATTCATCACTTAGAAGTCAGAGATGGGCACACTAGTTATTTGACTTTTCTCAAGTCATTTCCTCAAACAGTTGTGACATGAATTGGGCCTTAGTAGGACAATTGAAGGTGGTTGCTGTTTTACTTTAAAAGGAGAGAAGAAAGAAATAGGAAAGTCACTGTAAGTAACATCAAGAACACAGCCATCTCAATACAATGCATAGTGTTTATTATATAGACTTTCTTGAAATGGAAATTTATTGCTATATATTGTGCATTCTCTTTCATGTTCTGCTGTGCACATGGCAATGCTTTTTCCCTTTTCTTAGTTTGTGTTATTTTAGTTTTAGTATTTAAGTTTGTTTCTTTTTTCTTATTTTCTATTTAAGTTTAAAATAAAAAACATTTACAAAAAGAAACAATAACAAAAACACAGTCATCAAAGTCCTATGAAAAATGTCAAAGGATGATATCTTTCTAAAGCGACAGCTTCATTGACATTAAAGCTAAAAATGTATGCATTTCATATTTGGATTTCCCTAGAGAAGGACTTCCATATTGTCCCCGAGGTGAAAAAAAGTCACCCAAGACTCTAATATCTGTCATCAAACTATAATTAGGATGTTGTTTTTTGGGGTTTTTTTTTACACCATGTGTAAACAACCACCATCACCACCACAACAACCAAAAACCAAAACAAAACCTGGTTCTGTTACCAGATCCATCGCTTTCTCAGAGAAAGCATAGAATAAGTTATAAAGTCAGGCTTTCCTATAGTTCTGAAGTCAATGCCTTGCTTTTCACTTCTTGTTGTGAAGAAATGAGAAGAGTTCCATTAGTTCTGCCTACTCGAAAAGAAACACTTTGAGATCAGGGATAGAAGTTGGAAATCTTCCCATTTTATCAAAGCTGCTGAATCTTTTGGTCCCAGGAGGCCAAAGACCACTAAATCATTCTTTAAATGGTTCCAAGACACCAAAGACTGAATATTTAAAGAAAAGCTATGTTAAAAACTTGATGAAACTAAGTTTCCATTTGCAACCCAGGAGATTCAGAAGAGGATAGAAATTCCCTCATAGTTTGTTTGACAAATATTGGTTGTGTGAGCCCAGGTGGGTTGTACATACACACATACATACATACATATATATTAATATTCAGAAGAGTCTGGCAATGACTAATGCTTGAGGTAGGAAAAAAAACCCAATAGTGTTCTTGGCACTAATGATAATAGCTGCTGACATTTACCATATTTCCCCATGTATAAGACTCACCCTTTTCAAAAAATTTGGGGTCTAAAAACTGGGTGCATCTTATACAGTGGTTGTTGATTTTTTTACTTGCATTTCTCACTTTTTTGCACTTGTTTTTGTGCTCATTGTTGTAGATTTTTTTTACTTGCATTTCCCACTTTCTCGCACTTGTTGTCTTTGTGCTCATTGTTTCGCATTTGTTACCAGTATATTAGATTACATTTTGCCATGTTCTGCCCAGAAATGGCTCAGAAAAGATTTTCATACAGTGCTGAATTCAAATTAAAAGTGATCCAGTTTGCAAAAGTGAATGGCAATCATGCTGCTGAATGTAAGTTTGGTCCTCCTCCAGCTGAGAAAACAATCTGAGACTGGCTACAGGAAGAAGAAACCCTACTGAAAACGCTACGGCAGAAGAAGGCCATGAGAGGCAAGAGTGAAGAAACCAACTAACTATAGAAGTTTGTACCTGGATGAAAAGATCCTGGGATAATATCAAGATTGAGATCATTGTCAAGTCATTTAAGAAGTGTGGCATTTCGAATGCCATAGATGGAACTGAGGATGAGGCAATATAAGAAGACAGTGATATGACATCAAACACAGATGAGGACAAGCTAATGGAGGGAGTTTTTACAGTGATGAGGAGTTGTATGAATTTTATGATGAATAAAACTTGAGTTCAATATATAATACCTTTTTTTTCAAATTTCAGGCCCCCAAATTAAGGTGTGTCTTACACATGGGGAAATACAGTAATTCTAAGGTTTGGAAAATACTGCACATGCATTATTTCATTTAATGGTCACAACCACAAGAGGTAGCTTTAGAATTGGCAGAGACCATAGATGTTATCTATAGATGAGGAAGCTGAGGCCTAGATCGGTTAAGTGACTTCCCTGGGGTCACACAGCTAATAGCTGTCTGAATCCTGATTTGAATCCAGTATTCTTTTCACTATAAAATAAGACAACATATTATGGTGTTTTGCATACCTGACAGAGCTATGTGAATCCTTGATGATATTGTTACTATTATCCCATAGAGTCTCTGGTAGAGCCCATTTAACAGATAAGGAAACTAAGGTCCAGGGACAGTGCCTTACCCAAAGTCACACAGCTACTAAGTGTTAATATTCACACCCAGGTTCCTCCTTACTCCATGGCTAGCAATAAATCCTGATCTGCATGATGGACCACAGAAGATGAGAAAAACAATCAGACAGGAAAGCTTGGTCTAGAGTAATATATACTCACTTAGAGGTAAACGGTGGAATTAAAACGGCCCAAAGCACAGCCTTTCAGTCCTTCAGAACTGCTTGGTCTTTCTTGCCTCGTTTATAGGTATTAATAGTGGCCATTTGTGAAAATCTATAAAGCACAGGATAAGTCAATTTTAAAGAAAGAATCCAATATCAGATGAATTCATTCTGGGTTGTTTTGTGGGCCAAATATCTTCATCTTAACAAGATCTTGTTCTCCTGGAATAAAGAGATTCTTCAAATATCCTGAAGTAGTGAAAATGAATGCTCTATCACTTGTGCTATGGGAGCCAGGACTGGGTAATGATTTGGCATTCAAAGGACCTTCAGCCAAGAATGTTCTATCTTGATTAAGAAGGATTTTTGCTAATACATATTCCAAGCCAAGTTCTCAAGGAAGATAGTTCCTCCCTGTCTATATACCAGGTCACAGCAACTGACTTTTCTCCTTCTGCTCTGGAGAAATGGATATGAAGAAAAATAACCCCTCAAGGGAAAAAGGCAAGGCAGAAAAATTCCTGAAACTTCTGGATGCCCTCCAAGGTTGTTGGAGTCAGAGTAGGTTTCTAAACTAAATTCTCAATCCTTCCAGAACACTAAAAGAAGGACATACTTTCCATGCCCCAGATGAATAATGGAAACTAAAGATTAGAATTTTTAAAAATACTTTATCTTTTACTGATCTCTGTATTTCTGCTAGTGGATGACTTCATATATGTAGTGAAGAGGTTTGAACTCCTGATCAGATGATTTTTCCTGAGTACGATTATGAATATTCCAACCATATAAACAATCATAATTCTATTCCCAACATATAAATGCAAGGGGTTGCTAATAGTAGCTTTCACATGAGGCACATTAATATAAGGAGCTTTCGATAAGAAAGTGTCAATTGATTGGTTCCTATTAAATTACCTGCTGAAATGAGACAGGAATACCAAACATCGGCAACATAAAATCCTTTGGTTTCTGTAGGCACCATACTTTCGGTGCTTTTCTTCATTTTTTTTTAAATTTTTTTTAAATCAATTTAAGTAGTATTGTCATTTTTATTTAATTGACTCAGCCTACATGAGCTATTAATATTTCTCAAATTGTTTAGATATGTCTTTATTTGTTAGAAGAGTGTTTTGTAATTGTGTTCATGTAGTTCCCATGTGTGTCTTGGTAGGTAGGTTCCCAAGTATTTTACACTATCCATAGTTATTTTAAGTGGAATTTAAATTTATCTATCTTTTCCTGCTGGGTTTTATTGGTGATATGAAGAAATGCAGATGATTTCTGTAGGTATATTTTATTATATTTTATTTATTATTATATTTATTTATTATTATATTTTATATCCTGCAACTTCACTAAAGTTAATAGTTTTTTAGTTGACTACCTAGGGTTCTCTAAGAAAATCATCATATCATCTGCTAAAAGTGACAGTTTTGTTTCTTCTTTGCCTATGTCTGTTTCCTCAATTTCTTTTTTTGGGGGAAGGGATGGGATCTTTTTTTTAATTTCAAATGATGGTATCATAGAACAAAGATCTTACAAAAATGCGATGTTTAAAAATGGAAGATGATCTTTCTCTAATGATTTATTTGTGAGTTATGTTTAACTTTTTGTCAATTTATATTTTAAGGCTGGCCTATAAAAGACTGCTCTTTTTATTTTTAGAACACAGGAATTTATAAAATTGTAAAAAAAAAAAAAAGGAAAAGTGGATTCCTCAAGTATAAAACTTCTCTGCATTCTAAACCCAGTCGTTTGAGGACGCAGTGGGAAACCCATCAGATTTGGAGTCAGAGAATAAGGGTTTGGATCCCACTCTGCCATTTACTGTCTATGAAATCTTAGGACAAATCACTTCCTCTCTTCAGGTCTCAGCTTCTTCATCTATACAGTGAGGGTCTTGGAAGAGATGGCCTAGAACTGCTCAGGTGAACCACTGTGATAGCCTCCTAATTGCTCTCTCTGCCTCCTTCTATATAGGACTGGATATTTCCCTGCTCAGAAAAGACATGAGAGTCCAAAATCTCTCATACTACAAAGAAATAGCCTGTCTATCTGTTATGAATGTATGCTTCACAAAGAGATGGGAGACATTACATATGCAAGAATTGGATAACATCACAAAAAATCGAAATCTTAAAAGACTAGCAATGACTGATTGCTAATGCAGGAGCGATATTATGAATCAGATGACTCTGTATAGTCAGATCATTAGCTCAATAAAATAAAGATCAAAATCAGAGCCAAATTAGAGAAATATTAAAACTTATAAGAGGAAATGATATGCAGTTAAAATAATGCCAACCTGACTCATTTAAATAAACTATTGACATTGAAGAATGGGAAATAAACCACAAAAAAGACATTGACCAGGTTATTGCAATTTCTTATATAAAATTATGCTATTTAAACCTGCCACCTCAATGAGGAAGCAAAAGGGCCTAGAAACCACCTTTACCAAAAAACATTCGACATTCTTGCCAAGAAGAGCAATGGCAGGCAATAGCAAGACTAGTTAAGAATATAAACTTGTCACAAATTTTTAAATTTCATTTAATATTTTAAAATTGTATTTTATTTTCAGTTCCCAATTTTCTCCATCCTCACCTCCTCCATGCATTAAGAAGGCAAGGAAAACATTGTGTATCATATCTTACGTGGATTTGGAAGTAAATAGTATTAATTATCCAAACACTTGCAAGTGGTAGAGGGTAAGATGAATTTCTATTAGATTGTCATAGGACATAATTAGGCCAAATCATCTTTAAGGATGAACAAGCAGAAGAAAAATATCAAGCTTTTTTCTCATCTATGAATGGAACCTGACATAAAGCTTGGCATCCTCCTTTCCCCATTAATGAATAGTGATCGAAATTGTATCTAAAAACTACATTCCCTAAACCAATTATATTTAATTAAGCAGATATGTATACATATATATATATATGTATATGTATTTATAATTCTAACCTGGTACCTCACTCTCTTTGAAGCTGTCATCAGAGTGTTCTCTGGCTCCAAACTTTTGTTTCTCTCCTTTCTGGAAGGAATTAAAGTCTATCTTGGAGAAAAGTCGGGGAGAAGAGGCTAGAGATATCAATTCTGCCTTCTTTAGAGCCGTACACTGACTATTGTGCTACGTTCAGGGGACAGCCTTGATGTACTTGCATGTTACTTCCCCCCATTAGACTATGAGCTCCTTGAAAACTTTTTTTGCACATTGGAGATTGTGATCTTACAAACCAAAATAATCAGGTTCCATTCATTGATGAGATAAAAGCTTGATATTTTTCATTTGCTTGTTGTCCTTTTCCCAGGTTCAACCTTTTTTCAATTTTTATTTTTTTAAATTTTTTAAAAAATTTTTTCTTACTTTTTTTCTGTTTTCAGGGTTCATCCTTAAAGATGATTTGGCCTAATTATGTCCCGTGACAATCTTATAGAAATTCGTAATTGCATCTGATTCATTGTGGCCCGCTTGTCAATACAACTGTGAAAGATGCTCAGATTCCTTAAGAGTCTGCTCAACATGGTGGATCTTTAATGAACTTTGTTTTTCTTTGGCTGAAAGAAGCCTTGAGTTGAATTTATTTGGGCAGGACCCAGTGTGTTGCTACTTTGGGGCCCTAGCACTCCTAAACTTCAACATTACCATCTATTTTACAATCAAAAAATAAAATAAAGAAATTCATAATTACGGTTGCTTCCCTGTTAACTATTTCTTATTTGTCCTAAGTATAGCTTACTTTGTATGTATTTGTTTGCATGTTGTCCCCATTATGTTGGCCTAAGGTCAGGGACTGTCTTTTATCTCTTTTTT
>JAQQSZ010014787.1:0-11430 GCA_028646595.1 Phalanger gymnotis
TTTAATCTACGCCCACAGGGGTTTCACAACTGATAGGGCTTTGGGCCTGGGGCTTAGCGGTTAACAGGTGAAAGTACTTTCACCGTAAACAAAAGCCAAACTCCTCAAGCGCACCCGTTAAACTAAGCCCATTTTGCCTTACTGGCACAACAATCCAGTGAATGTTGGCACTTTGGTCTCTAGTTCCTCTGCCTCTTCCAAATCCAGCTTGCTCTTCTGGTAATTCTCAGCTCACATATTGGTGAAGTCTCGCTGGTAGAATCTTAAGCAAAAGCTTTCTGGCAAGTGAAATGAGCACAGTTGTTCAATAATTTAAACATTCTTTGTAATTGTCTTGCCTTATGATTGTGACACAAACTGATCATTTCCAATCCAGTGGCCACTGTTGAGTTTTCCAAATTTGCTGGCATACTGAGTGTAACACTTTAACAGTGTTATCTTTTAGGATTTGAAATAGCTCTGCTGGAATTCTGTCGCCTCCACTGATCTTAGTGTTAGCAATATTTCCTAATGCCCTTGATTTCATTCTCCAGGATGTCTGGTTCCAGATCATTAATTATACCAACACGGTTATCAGCGATGTTAAGATTTTTCTTGTATAGCTCTGTGTATTCTTGACACCTCCTTAATCTCTTGTAAGCCCTTGCCAGTTTTGTCTTTTAAAATGCCCGTTTTTTTGCATGAAACTTTCCCTCGGTAGCTCTTAATTTTCTTGAGAATATTTCTTGTCTTTCCCATTTTTTGTTTTCTTCTATGTCTTTGCATTATTCATTTAAGAAAACCTTATGTCTCCTTGCTATTCTCTAGAATTTTGCTTTCAGTTGAATATATCTGTCCCTTTCTCCTTTACTTTACTTTCCATCTTTCCTCAGCTTTTTGTGAAGCCTCTTCAGAGAGCCATTTTGTTTTCTTTTTCTTCTTTGGAATGTTTTTTCTTACTGTCTCCTGTACAATGTTGCAACCTCTGTCCATAGTTCTTCAAATACTATCTACTACATCTAAACCTTAAATCTATTCACCACTTCCATTTCATATTCATAAAAAGTATTATTTGGGTCATAACTATATGGTCTCATGGTTTTCCTCTACTTCAATTTAAGTCTGAATTTTGCAATACATAACTCAAGATCTTAATTTATTGAACCGTGCAAGTCCCTCCACTATTCAAGGCTGTGATCCAGGAGGGGAGATTGAGTGGACCTGGGTTTAAATGCCAGGTCTACTCTTTTCATCTTTTTTATTGATCTAGTCCTTGCCACAGAATAAGCACTTAATAAATGTTCTTTGCCTTTGTTATCTTATGTAACTCACATTACCTCTCTGGTCCCAAAGTTTCCTCATCTACATAATAAGAGGGCTGGTGGAAAATATCTTTAAGGTTCATTTCAACTGCATATTCGATAATTCCTGTAAGAATTGATCTAAAACCAAATAAAATGACTTGACTCCACCTGTAAAGAGTTTTAAGTTGACTGAATTCATAGTTTTTTTGTTGTTACTGATGTGACCTAAATAAATTCAGTCACTAGTACATAAAAGAAGAAAATATAAACATTTTTATTTGAATTTTCCTTATTTATACACAGTCTATCAATCAATAAATTAATCAGTCAACAAATATTTATTAAGTTTTTACTAAGTACCAAGTTCTAGTCTAGATGTTGAGGATAAAAATTCATACAAAGAATGTAATAATTCTTGTTTTCAAGGAAATAATATTCAAACAAGGAGACAAGTACATGCATAAACATGTACAGTATACCTATACAGGAAATTTGGAAGAGAATCAAGAAAAGATTCTGTAAAAGGTGGTTCTTGGATTGTGACTAGAAGGCATAAAGGAGTTCCATGGGATATAGGGTGAGGAGAGAATACATTCTAATGAAGGCCAGTCCAAAGGTGTGGAGGTAGAAGATGAACTGCTTTGTATGTGGAACAGAGAGAAGTCCAATTTGACTACATTCCAGAGTGCTGAAGGATCCATAAGACTCAAAATAGTCTAATTATATGTATCAAATTCAGATGTCTTTTTTCTGACTAGGATTCCCCCAAATAATGAAGTGCGTGGAAATGATGTGTCACTGACATGTCTCCTCAATATCCCTAAACCTTTACTCGTTGGGGGAAATAAAGGACCTAAATTAATTCACATATTTGAGTGACTGGCCCTCTCTTCAGTGATTACAACTATTTCGATACAAAAGGACTACCATTCCTCATAGTAGAAATTAAGATTGTCTTCTTTTATGACATCATGAAATGACTATAACCTAATGCGGAGTGGAGAGGCCTCTCAGTGAAGAGGGGAGATGTTTAACTCTTAGCTATTCTGGATCCGGTGGAGTGAATTCTTACTATTACAATATAAACACAATTTAAAGTGAAGGAAAGACCAAAAATAATTTAATAGTGCAGCAAGACAGCCGTAAGGGGACTTGAAGTCAGAAGACTTGGCTCTGATACCAGCTGTCTTACTCTGGGCAAGTCACTGAATTCTTTTAGTCTTAGTTTTCTCATCTATAAAAGAGAGTTAGTTTTTTTTCACCTGATCTCACAAGGTTGTTTTTGAGGAGAAATTTTTTTAAAACAATGTGATATTGCCTTCATCGTTGAATTCACTGTCTTAGATTTGAACCTTGCCTTGATTCAAAAAAGGTATGCATGGTTATGTGGGAATTAAACTAAACATGTTCAATAATAAAAAAAAAAAAACTTAATGTGATATATGCCAGCTGTTATAGAGACAGGTTTCTAGATCCTAGAAAAGAAAAACATAGCTCTTGACTACTGAAATATCTTCCTTCTTCCCTCTATCCCTCCCTTCTTTTCCTATTTTTGTTCTCCTCCCATCCTTCCAATCTTCTTGCTTCTCCATCCCTTGCCTCTCATTTCCCCCTGGCGTATTCCCCTCCCCTTCTGTTTCTCCCTTCTTCCCAGTAGTTTGCAAGAATGTACATGATAATACAAATTTAACATAAAATGCGCAGTCTTTTATATCCTGAGGTTTAAGTTACTGACCCACCGTTAGCAGCACATAGTCTTTGAGCTGATTTTCTAGTATTTTCACTGTCTCATACACATGTTTTCTCCATAAAACCGGGGAAAAGTTTAGGGAGTGGAAGCAGAAGCTTGTAAATCAAACTTCACCTACTTTCCAATAACTACCAGCACTTCACTTCCCCCAGGGCAGATCTTGGGCAGAGAAGTGGTCCCCTTCTGAGACTGCAATTCATCTGAGCTATACCCATTTCCTATTTCCACCCTTCTCCCTTCCCTCAAATGCTACAGAGGCCTGCTGAAAGCTCATTGAGCTGTCTGCTTTCTGCACTGAAAGGACTGCTAGGCAGAGCCTTCTTCCCTACCCCTAGGCAGAGCCAGAAAGTCCCTGAGATCTTTATCTTTGTCCTTAGCAGCTTTATCAAAGGGAGTCTGCTCCTATTCTCTATTCTTCACCCCTACTCCACCACCAAACTCCACCATACCTTTTCCTTAGAGAATTATAATCGTTACAAGGGTTCTCAAAATCTCATGTTTTGTAAAGTATAAGGAACCCTCAGGGTGAAAACTCTACTGAAATAAAATGGCAACTGTTCTGCAATTTATAATGTTAGAGAGCTGCCTGGGAGCACAGAGAGGTGACTTTTCCAGGACCATACAGGTAACACATCTCAGAGATAGGATTAGACTTCTAACTCTGAGATTGGTTCTTCATTCACTACACCACACTGCCTCTCACTTTATGTTTAAGCTTATTAAATGTATTTCTACTTTATTTGGTATGCTTAGTGCCTTTTAAATGTACTTATAAACCAAATAATTGATATAAGGCTTCTGAACCTTGTAAAGAAAACTCTCATATGAGAAGAAAAGTGACCAAAAGTCACTCTTTCTTTTTCCTTTCCTCTTATTTCTTATGCTTTTCTCTTCTTTCTTTTCCTTTTTTTCCCTTATTTCCTCTGTAACAACAATGTGGCTAGCAGCTATTGTGGTTGTGTAATACCAACAAAAACCAGCACACAGAAGGCCTGCTAACAGGTTCTTTTGATCTGCTTTACTAAGGAAAGCAACATTAAGGGGTTAACAATCTTACTTTAATAAAACATACAAATATCATTCACTTAGCTCAGGAGGAAAAGCCAGCAACCTGAACTTCAGAGCAAATACAAGTAAATTACAAACATCAACAAACATCAACAGACAGCACCCTGAACTTCAGAGCAAATACAAATAAATTACAAACATCAACAGATGGACAGTTGACAAACATCAACAATTGTATGATTGGAATCTCAATTCATAGTTACAAGGGTTGGGTTTAACAAGTCTCAACATCTGGGTTTACAAGATGCGAGGCTTTTAATGGCTGCCCAGAGTCTCTTCAAGTCTCACTCCACTCTTCCAGTGAGTGAGAGCCCCAAAAGTCAAACGCCAACCTTGGATCTTATGTGCGAGTCTCAGGGCCCTGGGACACTTGATTACTTCAGTACTGACAAGCACTCAAACAAAGAGCGGTGAAAAATCCCATTTTATCTGCCCCATTCAAAGGCCAGAATCATTAAAGGCATTTAAGAGAAGAAAAGCAAAAAGACCCACCTTTATTACTATTATAAACAGTCTAACTACAAAGAGTTAGAACTATTATAACTACAGAACTATTATAAATTGATCATTACTGTAGATTTTTTAGATGTTCTCCTTTCCTCACTCTCATTTTTTCACCTAAGTTTTCCTCTATTATTCTTATTTAATTTTGAAAATATTTTTTAGCTCTTCCAGGAATTCTTTTTGGGCTTCTGTCCAATTCAGTTTTTGTCTTTGAGACTTGCATGTACTTCTTTGGACTTCATTATTTTCTTCTGAATTTGTATCTTGATTTTCTCTGTCATCATAGTAGGTTTTTATGGTAAGGTTTTTTTTTTGTTCTTGTTTGCTCTTGTTTTCCCCACTTATTTCTCTTATTCTCTATAAACTTAGAATTTATGTTAATGTTGGACTCTGCTCCCAACCTGGGGTGGGGAAAGGGCACTGTCCTACACTTCGGCCTTTTTTGCATTGTTATGTTCCGAAGCAGTTCTAGGGCTTTGGAAATTTTTGATACTTTTAAGGTTGGGTGATGTAGAGAACTGTCTGGTCACTGATCTCCTAGTCTGTGCTCTGGTCCTTATCTGAGTAGGGCCCCTGATCCATTGGGATTAGAATTAATATTGCTCTTCAAAGTCTCTTCTCCCTTGGGACTGGAAACAATACCATTCCTAAGGGCCCCTGCTCTTCTCTTGACCAAAAGTGCTCCTCTCCACCCTCTCCATAAGTAGGCAATGGAGTTGCCAAATAGCTTCTAGTCTTGCATCTAGTGCTAGCATGGGGTCCCTGTAATCTCTTTCTTAAGTAATTTCTTAACTTCTTGAGCTTGAGAGCTCCAGAAACTGCTACTGCTTCTGTCACCACCATATACTCCCACCACTAGTGTTGCATCCACTTGGGCTATAGGCAACCATCCACTCCTGTGTCACAGATCTCTCCTTCCAACTTCCTAAGTTGTCATAGGCTGGAAGAATGTCTCACTCTAGTATTTTGCTCATTCTGCCACTCAAGATTTTTATTTGAGGTGTTATTTTGAAGTTATTTGGGGAGGAATGTTGGGAAAGCTTAGCAGAGCGGTTCTTCAACTGTGCCAATCTTGGCTCTGTCCCCTCTTGGATGATCTCTTGAAGCATTTGGTGTCTAACTGGTTTATAAGCTGTATTTGTTGGGTAAATGTTGGTGTAGCAGTCTCTTTTCCCCTCTCTAGGCTCATTTTCCTCCAAAAATTACCTTTGCTATCAGGTTGTAGTTCTCCAGAGTAGGTGAGCTGTTATAATTTCTTAGGGTGTTAAGGTAGCACTGTTAATGGCTACTCCTAAAATGGTAGCTTATGAACTCCCACTGGTGTGTTTTTAATGAATAATAAATAATTTATATTTACATAAACATTAACAATTTAAAATATATAAAATCCAATAATATACAAGAACAATGCTACAAACATAATAAAAGAGAAGAAACAAGTAAAGATAGAGAAAAATTTTTGAGTATGACCAATATCACCCCCCCCAAAATTACTGCAACCCCTTAAATATCCATAGTTGACCCCCTTTTCTGGAAACTCAATATTATTCCAGTCAGTATCTTTAAAGATACTAATTAAATGTCTTTTCCTAAATCCTTTTCAGAAGACAATGTTGAAAATCATTTTTTAAGAAAATAATCTCTTGAACTCTTCTATTTTGTACCTTCTTCTGCTTCCCTTCAGGATTGACAAGAAACATCTCTTTAGCTTTTCTCATCCTAACACTTTCAGTTGTCTCCAGCTTATCAAGTAGATGCTCAAAGATGAAAAAAGTGAAAAACACACTCTTTCTCCATGACTCCCCAGGGAAAGACACACATAATACAAATTCTTCATAGATCCTCCTAGATCATAGATAACTCATCTCTCTCTTCCCCCTCTACCTTCTACATGGCTCCAGAGGGAGAGCTTCTTCACATGAAGACATTTCTCAACTGTCACTCCCAACTGCCAACACCAACTGTCATTCTCTCTACATTCTGTCAGCCTCTTAAAGTTATGTTAACAATATCAACCGTCTCTATGATATAGTAACTGGAAGCATGAGTAACTTATGTAAACAGATAGTTTTTAGACTAATTTAATAAGAACTAACTAACCCAATTTTGCAGATGATAAAAGACTGAATCTCTCCTTTCGACAGGTATCCTTAGGTCCACACTCACAAGATGCATACTAAAGCAGATCTTACCTTATCTAAACAAGAAGATGGACTTGTAAAAGTCTAAAACATATTCCAGACAGAGCATACTTATCCTCCAAAATTTCACTAATCATTTCCTCCACCTTAATCTTAGCAAATGATAAATCTCATCAAAAAACCTCAATTTGGAGACATCTAGGCAATGCAATGGATAGAGCATTGGATCTGAAGTGAAGAAGACCTGAGTTCAAATATGACCTCAGATACTTCCTAGGTCTGTGACCTTGGCAAAGTCACTTTAACCTTTGTTTGACTCAATTTCTTCATCTGTAAAAAGGGGTTTTCAAAGCTGCTACCTAAGTACCTGCCTTTAGTTGTATTGAATTCAAGTGATTGGAAAGTGAACAACAAAAAATCTTCAATTTGGTTATAGACATCATGCTAGTGTAGTTCATGCTTTCCCTGTCAAATATTTGTTTTTAAGGGAACTGAATCTTGAAGATGTTGGTTGGTTTAATGTGTGTATGAATGTGTACACATATGTGTGTATATATGTACACACATGTTAACCAGAAGGTAACATTTTTGAATAAGTTCATTTCAAGAAAATTCAAAGAATGCCTTCAGAATAGATTTGACTCCTTGAAATAAACTCCATGAAGCTATCTAGCAAATATCAAAGGTACCCTGCCTATAAATGGATACATAATGATAATAATAGCTCACATTTATATAACTGTGTAACACTAAGGTTTAGAAAGCACTACATGTGTGTATGTATATATATATATATATATATGCGTATATGTGTATATATACACAATATCTCTGTCTCTGTTTCTGTTCTCTGTCTCTTTCCATCTCTCTTTTCATCTTCACAATAACCCTGTGAGATAGGTGTTTTCTATTTTGTCTCCATTTTAGAGATAAGAAAATTGAGTTTAAGTGACTTGCCCAGGGTCACACAATTACTAAGTAGGAACTGTGTGATTTTAAGACAGATCTTTATTGCAAGTCAGGCATTCTAACCACTATATCATTTTGTTCAGCTAGTTAAATAAGAAATAAACATGAAAGAATTAAAATGCACATTAAAATATCATAAAGTCTTTGGTTTTGCTGATATTGCTGTTGCTGTTGTTGTTAATTTCATGAATGGCTGTAGACCAAGAAAAAAATACAACACTTGGTGGTCAACTTTCTAGTAATGAGCCCCTCCTTACTTAGGCAAACTGGTTCTTGAGCAGAAGAAATACAAGTATAACTAAAACCATATTGGGACATCTCGGTAGCAATGCATAGAGAAGTGGGCCTAGAGTCAGGAAAACTCATCCTCATGAGTTCAGATCTGGCCTCAGCTACTTATTAGCTCTGTGGCCCTGGTCTTCTCCCCTGTACAATGATCTGGAGAAGGAAATGGCAAACCACTCCAATGTCCTTTGCCAAGAAAACCCCAAATGGGGTCATGAAAATTCAGACATGACTGATAAACATCTGACAACAACTTTGGACCACATTTGCAATGCTGTTCTCAGTTAGCATGGCCTTTAAAAATTCAGAGAACTCCAATGTACTTCAAAGGTACATATTAAAAAAATCAAAGGAAGGCCTCCTTTATGGAAGACTTATTAAGATCGTTTTGTTTTTCAAATGTATTTGAGCATAAAAGTCTTTCTGGCATGAATCATATTAATACAATTGATAATTTCTGATCTTAAGACCTTAGCACATGGAATAAATACCAGTATATTTTGAGTTAAGGTAAAGTTTGGGGAATTTGGAAAGAAAATAGAGAAAATAAAACTTAAAAGTTGTTGCATCTACCAAGTCTGCGTGTATGTTTGTGTATACACTCATTTGTACATATGCATATATGTGAATATGTACACGTGTGTATATTTTGATATTTCTGGCATAGGCATTTTCTCCCAACTAGTTTCACATTGTTTGTAATGTGAGGCTCCCTGGAGCATGGTCTGACAACCATTTGGTTTAGCTAATATGTCACTCAGCTAATTTTTTTCTTTTCTTAAATTAAACCTGTGATTTCATTACTGTGGGCAACTCTGTCCACTAAAAGAGATTTGTAATTCCCATGAAACTAATACATAGCTTTGGAGATTTGCATAGGACCCTGTGACATATGTACTCTTATCAAAGGTTAATTAGCCAGGAACTATCAAAGGCAGAATTTGAATTCAGGTCTTCCTGCTCCAAAATTGTTCCTTTAGCCACTACATTACCATTTCTTTATTGTTATAAATATGGTAAGAAGTCTTTATCTCCAACTTCAAGTCTTTTCCTTGCTATATTTTATTCCTCCATGCTTTTCTGCTACTGACTTTCAACATTTATTCCTATTATACCTTCACAGACACAGTCATGCCCCTGCTATTATAGCTCTAATACGGGTTTGATTCGCTGAAGAAATTGTTGGTATTTGGGCAGAGTGGTAGCACCTTGGTAGGAAGTTGTCTTACATTGGTTCATATTATGTTTTGAACAGCATGGGGTTGATGCTGACAATGAAATGTGTTGCTAAAGTTGTCAGACATGATCGTACCAAACCTCTGAATATAGGAGAGAAAGAGAGAGATCTATGTATATTTTATATTACATATCAAACATATATATGCATATTTATAATACAAATTGAATGGTTGACAAATATATGTAATATGTATTTTATGTGTGTTTTTGTATGTATGTGTATGTGTGGGTGTGTAGTATTTCTTTTTTCTTTTTTGTTTTTCACGCTACACAATGTCTGTTTCTCCAAAATGGATTAGCTGGTCAGCCAGTCTAGATATCCCATAAAATGTCACTGTGGGTATGGATGTTCCATGCAGAGGTCTCAGGAGACCTGTGCTTATCTGCAATTCTGCTTTTTCACAGTAAGATCAATAGAGCCACAATATCTTTTTGCACTTTTCTGAAAGAAAATAGCACCAAGTGAATAGTATATCTTTTTTCTTCCAAAGAGGAAAGTCACATATGACCAAAACTCAAAGGTAAAAACAAAGTTAGATGATGCCCAAAGAACTTGGAAAGAAAGTATTTTTTTTATTACCCGCAAAAGCAGGATAAGGGTTATTATCATGAGATAATCAGTCCTCTGGAGCAATGCAAGGCAGGGGGACACAGCCGAGTGCTGCCATGCCCATGGGATGTGATTATCTCATGATAACAGCATCCCTTGGAATCATTGCTATTATGAAATGTCTATTCCCCCCACCCTATTTTCTATATATAAATAAATGATTTTGGCGGACTGTTTCAATTTCTTCAAACAGCAAGTTTGCATTAAAATGCTTCAGCTGTGAGATTCACAGATATTAATCTACCCTTTTGGAATGTTGAACAGTCAATCAGAATCCTTCTTCGTCTCAAGCTGTTTTATGATATTATTACAATGTATTTTGCGAATGGCGAGAAGAGCAAGTTTCAGAGGAATAGGCTTGTTTGGGCTCGATTTGGTTGCTTGAGGGAAACCTCTTCATAAAATGACTCTGGCTGCTCACTAAGGCATCCTAACTTTCTCATTATTTTTCCCCATTCCTGATTTGATTTCTTTGCTGCATTTTAGAAGTCTGAAGTCCATTCCTCTAACTAGTTTAATACAAGAAGACTTTTAGATCTCCCGTCTCCAAATTACTATGGGGGAAAAATATTGCCCTAGTAATGTCAAACTGGGGGTGGGTGGGTGAGGGGAGCCTACTTCAAGATATGGGGTTTCTAAATCAACTAGCTTCCAAAATAAATCTTGGAGTTAGGAGTAAGTAGGAAACACTTTGGTTAATAAAGGACCCTGAGGGATACTTTGTCATGAAATTAAGTGGCTTAATTGAAAAATTAAGTAGGAAACCTGAAAAAATAGACACACACATATATTTTTATAAGCTAAAGTGTTTGAGGTTGTAACATTTCTTCAGCTCTGAGAAATTAGTACTTCTACTCCCCTGGGCAATCTTAAGAAAAATACAGCTATAGGTATGATGGTTCTATGGAGCTGTGTGAGAATAGTGGGGAGTAAACCAAAAAGGGTTTGCATCCTGTCCACTTGTTCTGTCATGTATTCTGACTTCATTATAACATGTTGGTTAGAACTAATGGGCAGGCAATAAAGAAGTATTTATAAAGTTATCTATATGTGCCAGGCACAGTGCTAAGCACCGGGGATTTAAATACTAGCAAAAAGAAATATAGTCCCTTCTTTCAAAGAGTTTAATTCTAATAAATTATTAATGAATAATTGCTTATTGATTAATAATTATTAATTCAAATAGGAAAGATTACACATAAAAGGGAACTGAAAAAGGGTGTGAGGAGTGAGGTGGCATAGTCCAAAGAGTCAGAAGGACAGTCAGAAGTGGAATGAAACATGGCAGGTCTGAGCCCATTTCAAAAAAGATGGCCTCCATTTTTTAGGACTGGAACTCACCAATGGGAGAAAGGGTCCAGCATGGCAAAGGGATATTCCAGAGTGAGAAAGTTCCAGGTGCTGAGACAAGTTCCAGAGTGAAGTGACTAAGTCAAAGAAGTCAAAGAAATTAGCCATCAGCCAAAAATTGAGTCTAGGAATTGAACATGGGAGAAGATTAAAAGATTTTCAACTCAGATGTTGCTTATGCAAATAACCATTTGGCAAGGAGGTCAGTTTGACAAGGAGGACAAAGTGTTG
>JAQQSZ010014788.1:0-11429 GCA_028646595.1 Phalanger gymnotis
GGGGATAGGTTAGGAAGGAGCAAAACATAGTTAATCTTTCACAACATCAATATTGTGGAAGGGTTTTACATAATGATACTCATATGGCCTATGTTGAATTACTTGCCTTCTTAGGGAGGGTGAGCAGGGAGGGAAGAGGGCAGAGAATTTGGAACTCAAAGTTTTAAAAATAGATGTTGAAAAACAAAAAAAAAGTTTTTGCACACAACTAGGAAATAAGATACACGGGCAATGGGGCGTAGAAATTTATCTTGCCCTACAAGAGAAGAAGGGAAAGGGGGATGGGAGGGGAGTGGGGTGACAGAAGGAAGGGCTGACTGGGGAACGGGGCAACCAGAATATATGCTATCCTGGAGTGGGAGAGAGGGTAGAAATGGGGAGAAAATTAGTAATTCAAACTCTTGTGAAAATCAATGCTGAAAACTAAGTATATTAAATGAATTAAATAAAACTTAAAAAATAAACTGTGAGCTCCTTGAGAGCATAGACTATTTGCCATTTTTTATGCTTGTTGACTTGATTTGACTTTGTCTTTCCAGGAGTGTTTTCAATCCTTACCAAAATAGTCATTTTCAGTTGTGCATGAAGCCTTCTCTCACACATACTCATAGCAAGGAGAGGGTCAAGCAAGCAATATCACTACTGAGCCTTGGCATAATGTGATTCAAATGTATTATAATTTAATTGTTTCATATCTTTTCTTTTCTTGCCAACTAGATGTAAGCTCCTGGAGGGCAGAGATATAGTTCCGAAATGTATTTTTACATTCTTTTGTACCAGAGTTACGACTAGTAATTTTGGCAAATAGGTTGAGAACCACAAAGCATACCCTCAAACCAACTTGGCAATCTATCATATGAAGATAAGATATAATTAAGACAATTCATTTGAGAAGGGAGAGGGGCTTGTTAAGATAAGCTTTCTACTTTAATTGTTTCTGTTCTTACGCTGCTGAAAGAATGTATAAAATTTTTGTACCCTCTACATTTCAATGCCTTGAAGCAAGGCCTCAATTACTTTCCCCTCATTGTAGTTCTGCTTATCAGCTTGGACAGTAAGATAGAAAACACTTTATAACTACTTGACTACATGAATTAATGAATTGAATGGCTGCATTTATGGCTAAAAAAATTGGAGTAGGTCCACAGTTAGTTAGCTCCATTGCTCCCCAAACATCAAAATAAGTTTTAATTTTACTCAATGTCCTTGCTAAGAACTGTAGAAACAGTCAACTAACTTGGGTCTTAGTCTGATACAGAGTTGGAACACTTACTTTTTTCTCCATTATCACTTTAATATAATAATCTTTTTTCATGCAAAGATAAAGTAAATACTGATCATGTTTTAGATGACAAATACCTAGGACAGTCTATAAGCAGAGCCATTTTTAATATCCAAAACTTTACACAAATTTTTCTAGGTATTGCTACAATAATCTTAGAAAGCTTTAATAAAAATCACTCTTACATTATGTGAAAGTGAGAATGTTAATTACATGGTAATCTAGAACAAAGTTCGTTCTCTGGATGGCAGACCAGATTTCTCAAGGTTTTGATTAAACAACCAACTTGTTGGAAGACAGTCTGCGTAATATCATCAAAGTGGTTCAGGTAGGCAGAGGAAGGGCTCAGAGAATTTAGTTTTTAATGAAGTGTAACAACAATGCTGCTTGCAGCTGCTGTGGAGGTATAAGGCCAACAACACCAACACACAGGAGGGCTGCTAGCACAGGTTCTTTGACCTGCTTTTCTAAGGAAAGCAACTTTAAAGGGTTTACGATTTCACTTTAATTAAACATACATATATCATTCATTTAGTTCAGGGGGAAAAGTCAGCAGCCTGAACTTAAGAGAAAATAGAAATAAAAATTACAATCAGAAATTATATAAACAGAGCAAATAAAACAAATCAGCAGACAGGGCTTCTGTCTGTTCATAGTAATACATACCTAATTACCAGAGAGAGAAAAGCACCGACATCTTGGTTTTCAAAGCCAGAGGGCTTCCTTAAGAGCTACCCTGAATCTAGTCTGGCCAAATCACACACACGCTCTTCCAGTGAGTAAGCCCTCCAAAGCAAAAATGCTAATCTCAGAATATATATACACACTCTTCAGGGTCAGCCCACAAAGGGCATCACCACCACGTGTCTCAAACTCAGGTGACTTAGGCTTCCTTGTGACTTAAGCAGTTCATCAAAGAATCTTGATTCAATCAAAGACTCTCGATTCAAGCAAAGGCAAGACTTAATCAAAGGCCCTTGATTGTCTTAGTGCTGAGAAGCACTCCAAAAGACAAAAAAATACAGCAAAAAGTCCCACATTGCTTGCCATGATATTACAGTCAAAAAAATAGAAAGAAAAGCTTCACATATGAGAGCAGTGGGTAGCATAACATCTGTGGGGTCCAGGCTTTTCTGAGTACCAAAATTTGGACATTGTGGTTACTGAAGCAAAAGAAAATGACTAGGCAGCTTCTAAGGCAAGAACATTCACTTAAGGTTCATTTAAGGGTCAATAGCAGGTTTTTTTTTTAAATGTAAGGTTGTTTCTACAATCTCCTTCCTTTAGGACAATAACATAACCACCTCATTCCAGGGAAATAGCAAAGAATTTGAATGGTCCTACTAAAGAGGATATTATCTATATCTAAAGAGACAGAACTACATTGTATAGTTTCTTCGTTAATAGGGCAATTCTTGGAGAGGGATAGTCACTGTTTTCTGGAACACAGGGCTCAATGAGGGAGTTCCTAGTATGGGGGCTCCCAAATCTAGTATGGGCAGCAATTCATGGGCTAAAGAAAGAATTCCTTGATACTGCAAAACAGGGTTATGAGTTACTGCACCTCCATTCATGTCCTGAATTGAAGGGTCATGCTCAAAGCCATAGTGGGGTAGTGGCTAACTGTCCTATTCCTAGCCCTGGACAGAAACTCATATACTAGGAGAACTGCTCACATTAGCCCAGATCTGGTTCTTTGGATACCAGAAGCAAGGGATGGACTTTGTACAAACAAATTTGCAAATGATTATACTATCTAGACTTGCTTGGGCTCCCCAATTATTCAGTTAACCAAGAAGAGTTGAATGAGGACTGGCTGTATCAGCTAAAATAGAGGGGCTTGACATACCAATAATCCTTTGAAGTGACTGAGAGTAAAGCCAGCTGGAAGTGAAGAAAATCAGCAACTTTGAAGCCAATTAAGCCCATACCAGCCTAGAAGCAGAGCCTGAGACATTTGATGGTTTATTGACCTGCAAGAAATATCTTTATCTTCAAAGACTCCCTTAACTGTTGGTTATGGGGCTCTCAGACATATCTTGTTTTATGGATTTGGGACACATCCCCTTATCTTACTGTTTGTACTTAAACCTTGTACTGTCAGAACTGCTTACCACCAAGAATCCTTCTTATTTTTCTATCAAAGGGCAACAGCTCTGACACCTGGAATTCCCCACTCGCTCTATTTCCTGAATCTCTCCTCCTTGGGCATGGGACTCCCTGCCTCATTACTTTCTAGGACCTGCCCAATTCCTGTCTTTCTCCCCATTTCCCTTTCTTTGTTTGAAAAGTGTACGTATATATGTGTGTGTGTGTGTGTGTGTGTGTGTGTGTGTGTGTGTGTATACATATATCCACATCCATTACTGAGCTGAGCTGTGTAGCATTAGGCTAACAGCTCCCCTGCACATGTTTTACTTCCTTGTTTAATAAAAAATCTTTAACTTCACAGGTATTGTCTTCCTTTGGTTTTCTTCCATATAGGGAAAAGGGGCATTTGGATCTTGAGAACTGGCATTCGTGTTCTCCAGGTTTCTTCGCCTTTGGGGGAAAGGAAGATATAAATTCCCTAAAAAGAGCATCTGCCTCAGTTTATAACTCCTAAAACACTGAAGGACAGATTTATTGACAACCCATTGACACTTACCACAGCTGTCATTTAGCAGTGGGGACATCAAAGTCCAAAGGCAAATTCTGCAAAGGTCAAGAAGAGGAGGGAAAGAGCATGAGAATCTGGGGGACCAGCTCAGCAGAGCTCTAGGTAATACATAGGTATTACAGTTTCCTCTGCCATGTGCCAAGAGTGAAAAGCATACATGTGGCTTTGGGGTCAGAGTTAGAAGCTCTCAGGGAGGGAAGGAGACTGCAGGGGGATTTTAAAGTTTTACTATGGGTGGGGATCAAGTCCTATTAGGAGTTGTAGTGGCTATTTTCTGGGTTGATTAGACCAAATGTTTCCTAACCAGGCCAGAGTGGAGTACTTTTCTGTACCCATTTTCCTGACAATCAGATAGGTGAAGCACCTTCACCTTGCTATCCACCAGGGAGGCTTTTCACAGCCTCCCAGGAGAGTATAGTGGGAGTAGGGCACGTCCCATCAGCTCCAAGAGCAGGCAAGCTACAGGCTGAGAAAAAGGACAAGGAGACTGGGAATTTCCCATGTCTTTGAGGCTACACACAATTCACAGAGCACTAGTATCAAAAGATCACAAAGCATTATATATACATATAAACACACGTGAACCTGAATTCTCATAGTTCAAGTACAATATTGGGACAATGAGGCACTCACAAGTCATTGAACATTTAACAAAAGAGAAAGTTTACTTTTCCCTAATAAATTAAGAATATTCAACAAGGATACAGTGATACTTAGCCTCTCGGGCAATGCACCCATCCCCTTTCTATCTGTAAACATGTCTGGATAGTAGGTCATCTGAGTATGATGTATCTTTTGCTCCTTGACATCTGCCATGTCTGAGAGGCAGACTTCACATGGCTTCAACTTTTTATGCCCTTGACCAAGAAGTTGATAAGTGTTTGTTTGCTTCTATTATTTTCAAAGCTGCTTAGCAGCCTTTCATGTTAAAAGTATAATTAAAACATCTTAAATACAATATTCGAGATTTCCCCCAAAGCCACATGTTCATTTTACAGTTTATTTTAAGAAAAATGAACTTTAGACAACAAAAGAAAAAAATTCCAAACCCCAGACATATCATAATCAAAAGGAAGGGGCTAACAGCTTCTAGTACCAGTAATAAATCATTTTGGACCTTCTGAAACAATAAGTAAGGAAGAGCAAAACATTGACTCTTTCCAAAAATTGTAACAGGTTAAAAGTTACTTTTCCCACTGAACTGAGAACATTACATGGATAGATATTTTTAAAGACATTAAACCCAACAGTTTTTCTCTCAAATTTAGTCACTCAAAAAACCTTTTCTCCCCTGAGTTCCATGCCAGTTCTTGAAACTTTCCTTTTGGCTCCCTGAATTCTAGTCTGATTCTGGCATTTTTTTCCTTTTGTCACAGAAAAGCCTCACTCCATTTAGACTAGTTAGAGAAAATCTCTTTATGTTGGAGTCACAGATTATTTTAATTACCTCTGGAGAGTTAAAAGTTACGCATTAATTTGAAGGAGTAGACAAGTAGGCCAAGAATTTGGTTTCACTTTTAGAAAGTTCTACATAAGGTTTTCCTTAAGGGAGACTGGAGTTTACTTAAATACAGAAAAACCAGGGTTCTAGAATTTACTAAATCAGCTGAAGTTTTCTTTTTCAAAAAACATTCTAAGGTATCTCTATGGTAAATAATTTCACCCAAATCAGAAGTTTCATAAGTAACATCCTAAGGGTAAATTACATTTATCTCAAAACCTTCAGATGAACATAAACTTAAAATAAGCTAGAATACTCTTAAGAAATAGGGACAGACAGATAAAGGCGACAGCTGTCTTCCCATCTTTCTCTTTTACCCAGACCCTAATTCCTGAGTCTACTCTTCCTTGAAATCCTCTTGATTCCTAGTTAATACTAATTTTGGACCCAGATCAAATTACTAAGACTTCTTCAAGTTCTAAATTTATCTGGCCCTCTTGGTCAGCGAGAGTTTTTTAGCCTCTCACTTGCTCACAGACCAATTGTCTGGGTTAAAGGATACAGGGTTCAGTGCCCAGTCACTATGCCAACTTTGGTCACTGTTGCTTAGTCTAGTTATTAACCCTTAAGATTGTCAATTACCAGAGACAATAAGGAGTTCCTACTTGCTGGGACACAAGATTCATTGAACACTCCTTATGATTAGTCCACAACAATTATTCCAAATATTCAGTGTGATGTAGAGTATAGGTGTAATGGGGCAACCGGTTTGTATTCTAAGCCCCATGGTTCCATGGCTTGATTATGACTAAAAGATTGTGATCTAAGAGCAGTAAGAAAATCAGATCAAGTGAGAAATCAACTAGCCAAATTACCCAAATTCCAAAGAATAGTTTATTCATAAATCCTGGAAGCCAATATCCAAGTGATTTTTAAAAGATCTAAATCATTTTAAATTATTTAAATAAAGATTATTTGATAGCTTCATAGCCATAAGAGATATTTATACAACAACAAAGGCCCTTCGGTAAAGGATTTGGCGTGTGTGTGTGTGTGTGTGTGTGTGTGTGTGTGTGTGTGTGTGTGTGTATGTTTAAGAAACTCAGCCTTACCTTCAAAGTGGCTATTTGGGATGGGATGGGAAAGTGAGTGGCCCGCTCTTCTGAGCAAAAAAGTGGAACTTCCAAAAATTGTTATGGTATAGAAACAACTTTCAGCCTTAGCAGGTCAGATGGTTCAAAGTTTTTATTGGCGACCAATCTGTTGGGAACCAGTCTCTGAAAGACTGTCTTATGAGAATGAGAGTGAGGGTGGATGGGAAGAGAGAATTAAATTGCAATAAAGCAACTAAAAAGTAGAAGAAAATAGTTGTGATTGTATCCAAGACCAGTGACTTCCAGATACCTGCTGGAATACAACTTTTCTTATGTACCAAAACTGGGGGGAATTTTGCTGTAAAGAGGAAAAGAATATACATTTGCTGAGGCAAAGATAGGCATTTAAGGGTCTCTTCTCACTTAATGGTTAGTGGCAGTTTAACAAACATTTAAGCTTGCTCCTACAATAATACCTAGGTTTTTATTTATTTTTGCTAAACCTGTGATTTGGCACTAAAATTAAATGAATTGCCCTTATTTGTCAGAGGCAAGTCTTGAACTGAGGTCTTCTATGACTCTAAGGTTATCTCTCTATCCACCCTACTACCTCTCCTGAGATCTTTAAACTTACGAAAAAGCTTCAGAGATTTTGCTTCCTTGAAAGACTATTACACTGGACTCTCAGGCACTGTGCTATGCTTTGGACACACAAAAACAGAAATGAAACAGTTCTTGCTTTCAAGGAGCTTACATTATATCTAGATATATAAAAATAAAAAAGTTATGCAACATAAATATAAAGGATTTAGGCAGCATAGCAGCTGGGAAGGTTTCATGTAGAATGTGATACTTGTAGAAGATATTTGTTCTTTCGAAAGAAACTAGGGATCCTGAGAGGTCAGGAGGGAATACATTTCAGGTACAGGGAACAACCAGTACAAGCACTTAGAGATGAAAAATGGGACGTCAAATGAAAGGAATAGAAGGGAAGCCAATTTGGCTAGCCGATTGAGTGTGTCAAGGGAATTTGTAGTTATTGAAGGACTAATGCTAAATAGCAGAGAGGGTTTTAACAGGGTGTGGCTACTGCTCATGATACAGCTTCTTGGAGCCATAGGTAAGAGTTGGATAAAAGGTCAACATCAAAGTCAGATGAGCAGCCCTGAAAGAGTCTCAACAAGCCCTCACAACAGAGATGCTAGTCCTCCCTGAACAGAAAAAAAATTCTTTTGCTAACAGAAAATTAGCTTCCCTCATTCCCTGTGGTATGTACAGTGGCCACACCCTGGTAAAACTGTCTCAGCAGGTGGGTCAAACCAAGTTGAAGGTAACAAACAGGCCCCAAACCCATTCCCCTGGAGGAATAGGTGGATGAGAACAATTAGTTCCAACTGCCATGAAGATGGCTGAAGCAGGTACTGTGGAGCATGTAGAACTGGGTCAGACATTAAGGAAGCCAAGGTCGTCCCCTGCATACCCAGCCATCATTAGTCGTCCTGACTTTTGTCTTGTCACTGGACTTCAATGACTCTGAAAGAGAGAGTGAGGCTGAAAACTTTGTGCAACTCTGTCTCACTCATCTGGAACACACCAAGATATCACCCTATAATGTCATCGGTCCTCTTCAAAAACAAAAGACAAATAACAATTATAGATTGTCTTAGCTTCTGAAGGTAATAAGATTCTCTGGAATTCAAGGAGGAAAGTAACAAGGTTAGATCTGTGCCCTAGGAAAATCACTTCAGGAGCTCTGTGCAGGATGGATTCTCAAGATCAGCGGCAAGGAGACCAATCAAGGTGAATTGGGATAGTTCAGGTGAGAAATGATGAGGAGCTAACTAAGTCTGTTTTTACAATGCATATTTCTCCTCCTTTATTTGAAATTGGAAGTGAATATGAATGATTGAAGTTCAAACCTCATTTCCACCAATTGTCTCAACTCTATCCTCCAAAAAAACCCTTTTGAGACGAACTGTTAGTTGATAGGGTGATTAACCTTCATTTTTGCTCCTTAAGCCTCTTACCCTTACATCTTGGAAATGCTGGGCATCCCTTGATTATTCTGAGAGAAATGATTGCTTCTCTCTTATACTAATAAGTAATTATTCAATTAGAATCAAGGTATTCTCCTTTTCTACTTCCTCATCCAGAAACCAACCAGTGTGGGAAATCTTGGGCAAAGACCTACCTAGGCTAAGATCTAATCAAAGACAGTAAAAGAAATTCTAAGCTTAGGTGAATGGGTGGATTCCTGCTCGTTGTGTTTGCTCAGACTGGTCTGAGGTAGAAATGTAATCTCTCTCTCTCTCTCTCTCTCTCTCTCTCTCTCTCTCTCTCTCTCTCTCTCTCCCTCCCTCCCTGATATGTACATTGATATGTCTCTTTGACCAAGATTTGGGTGATGCAAGTCATGTACCCCCCAAGACCCTCATTGGAATATAACCCACAGTTAATTATAACATTCATTCTTTCATTAATTGTTAGGCAATAAGAGTTGATTGCCACTCTCAGGAACTCCCACTCTTCTAAGGGCATACAAACTGTGAGCCCACCACCATGAGGGCTCTTTTGGTATTTGAGAGGGCCATTGACCTCTTTTATTAATAACATGCTAGCATTATTAATAAAATGATAAATTACCCAGAAACTATGTCCTTGAACTTTTTAAAATTCAAAATTTTGTGTAAAATATAACAGTCCTTCTGAAAAGTCTTGGACCTTGTAAAGGAGATTAAATTGCTAAAGACTCTGGGAGTCATAGTTCTCAACTTCCCAAATCTGGAAGAGACAGAGCTAATAAAAAATCAGAATTGGAAGATGGAATTTCATTCTACAAGAGGTGGCAACGCTTCCCCCAGTGACTTAGAACAGCAGTGGTAATGACATCAGCAGTTCTCCTCAAACGCACACCTTCTCCTGAGAGACTGGAGAAAGAAACTTCAAGGTAATAAATAGACTGTGTGCAGGGCATACACAGCTAGATGAATCTCTAAGGAAAAAAAAGCTACCTGGAAGGGAATGTGGAAGAACCGGCAATTCTTTTCTCTTCCTCATGCCTCACTTTGGCTGGGTGTACTTGGCGCTCATTTCTAAGAATGTTCTTTTATTCTGTTAAAGACTTTATCTGACTGATCTAATTTCATTTCTCATAAACACTTGTGGTTGACCCTAACCTGTACATTTCTTGTATCCCTTTGTTCATGGCACAGAACAACACAAGAAACCACATAACAGAGAATGATTCTTCCTAGGGCAGAGCTAAGATTCCATTCTTCTCTCCAGCCCATTGATGGACTATTTTTTTTCTAAATAATGGTATAATCATATTTTTCGTAATTATATTTCCAAGGGCAAAATTAATGAATACATACCTAAATCCTTCAAACGGGGCCCAAGGCCTCATCAAACCAAGAGCGTAATCTTGTGACCCTCAGTATTACAGGGGCATCTCCATTGGTTGTCCCCTTTATTTTATTCACGAAGTCCATTCACTGGCACTTTAGTCTCCTGAGAACACCATATACCTCAACCCCAACTTGATCAGCATTCCCTACTACTTGAAAGGATTCACTTGAAATATTACAAAGCAATAAAGACATGAGTCTTTAATGGACCTTAAGCATCCATATTTGGACTACAGAAAGCTGGCTTTCTCTTATATTAAGAGAGAAAATCTGATGGCTGGTTCACTGAGTTCTCTTGTGTGTGGTCAGATATTCTAAGCTAAAGGACTGGCAGCAATAGCAGGAGGTATATAAGCTAACATCACCGAAGATGTTCTCACTCATCTTAATCATCTTTCTCATCCATACAATGACAGCTTCCTTTAAATATGCTATCCAAAACCATCACACTAGAGGAAGAACACTTATTGAAATTTGAAAAAGATAAGCCAAATGAAGAGAAACAAGAAAGAGAGGAAAGCACCAGACCAAAGGGAAAAGGGAATGAAGAGTTTAAGAAAGGAGAATATGCAGAAATAACACATAAAGCACTGAAAGTGCTTTATGAAATAACATGTAAAGCAATTAAAGTATTACAAAATGCTAGACAAGGAGGATTTATCAAGAACATCTGTTTTTCTTGTGTAATCACATAATCCATATTAGTACAAAACACAAAATCCATATTAGTAAAAAAACATTTAGGTTGCTCTTTTCCTACCTACTCCCCAAACCCCATCTCAATCAAGAAGACAGAGAAAGGATATATTCTAGGTCTGATTTAGGTCAGTTCTGTGGTGGTTTATGTCTCATTTTGGAATGAAATGAGACATTCTTCGATCATTCAATAGTTAAAAAAAGAAGACTTATTTAACCATAGCAAGAGAAGGAAATTCAACAAGGATACCTTGTGCTGATTAAGCTGAGGAAAAATTCTGAGTTCCTCATCATTGTCTTTAGCCAAATATCAGAGTGTACCTGGAGCTCCACAGGCTACCAAAAGGTGGTAAGACCCAGAGCCTTTAGGAATCCCTCAACCAGTCAAGAATCGAGGACAGTTTCAATGTCTTTTCAGGAAAAACTAGCCCAACTTGAATGGAGGCAGGGGCTAAGATATTATGCCTATTACAGAGTATATAATTATTATATTTAGTAGGTATTCTCATATACAAAGAAATAACTTATTTGGGGAAAAAACATTTTCATCCAGTCACTCAGCTGCTTTCTTGCAATATGCTTTATGTGTAAGATACATATAGACATAGAAACAGGATTGTATGTCTGGAGGGTGTTACACACATACATATGTATATCTATATATGTGTATTGTATACATATATATATACGTGTAGTAGGAAGGCTGAATTTATGATCTCAAATATAATCATGTATATGTTTGAATGATCTGAAATCGCAAGGTATGAGAGATTCTCTAAGGAGAAAACAATAAGAAATTTATTTAGGCCCCACTGCAGCAAAAACTTGAACCGGCCTCCCCATTCCAACA
>JAQQSZ010014789.1:0-11429 GCA_028646595.1 Phalanger gymnotis
GTTTGTAATTTGTTTAAGGGCCCTCGAGATGGTGTTGATGACGAGGCTCCGGGCAGCTGTAGCTAAGGAGCCCTCCAGCTTGTAAACCCGAATGCTGAGACTTTGTTGAACTCTGGTAACTATGTATTGGGATTTGAATCAGACAAGGTCTGTCTGTTGATGGTTGTAGTTTGCTTGTATTTTGCTCTGAAGTTCAGGGTGCTGGCTTTTTCCCCTGAACTATATGAATGATATTTGTGTGCTGAATTAAAGTAAGCTTGTCAACCCCTTAACCTTGCTCTCCTTATTAAGGCAGATTAAAAGAACCTGGGCTTTCTGGCTGTCCGGCAGCTTTCTGGGTGCTGGCTGTGGGTGGATCTTCCCCCCCCCACAGAAGCTGCTAGCCAGATTGTGGAAACACCCTGGAGGATAAAACCTGGTGCTCTGGGTGCAAACTGTAGCCAGGCTGATGGAGGCTTGCCAGACAGGCGTTGTCAGGATGGGCATCCTTATGAGGGCATGAGGTAGGTCCTGTGGTCTGGGACATCCCAGGGGGGTTCTGGTTGAGGGACAGACCAGCATAGCTGGCCTCTGAGGTCCTGTATCTTGGAGAGATTTTGAATTCAGAAGCAACGTCCAAAGTCCCTCCCCCATTCTTCTCTGCAGCACACCCCCTGGGTCTCACTTCCCCCCAGTGCCTTTCCAGTCACCTTTTTGGAGGTAGCAATACAGAGATGTGTCCAGAGCCTCCTCGTCCTCCCCGTCAACTTTTGACTCACCAAGCGCTGAACCCGTGGGTGCTTCCGCCACCCCATACCAGTGTGGCCCCTGCCCTGCCCAGCGGGGCTGGTGACCGGCACCCAGGCCCCCGCCAGCTGCTTCCTCTGAGCTGGGAGCACAAAGGACGTCCCCTGGAAGTTAGCTCATGCTGGGAGACAGCGGTTCAGAAAATAACCCAAGCTAAAGGCCTGTAAGCATTGTCTGCCCCCAGGCAGTGCTATCGCTCTCCCTCCCATTCAAAGGGATTTCTTTTGGTTAGTGAGGAAATGTGATCCTCTCCAAGTCCACATACTGAGTCCATTGGGGGAGGAGGGGAGGAACCGCTGGCCTTTCAGACCGGAGTTACTTCTAGATTCAAAGACTTACACCGCGTGCCTTGGTGTCTCAGCTTTCTAATCTAATGGGGCTGATAATAGCAGGCGCGCCCCGACTCACCAGCATGAATGAAAAGAGGGTGCTGAATATGCGTTAGCAGTGGGTGCCAACCCAAGCAAGCCCCTGTGCTCAAGGAGCTAGTACCAGGAGACAGCGCACATCTAGGGGGCAGGGAGCCAGGAAGGGGCGCTTTGCACTGCGGAGCCCCGGGGCCAGTAACCGACCAGTTTTCTCCCGCTGTGGTAGTGTAATGACTGGGGGGTGGTCATTCCAGGCGTAAATGGGCCACTGCCTATCAGAAGCCCAGGCCTGGCGTTTGGTAGCCTGAAGACTCCTGGGAGAAAAGGGTTGGGTCGTGTAAATCTGGGACTCGGCACCATTTTATGCCCTAAGCCAGCAGTATGTGTGAATGGAGACAGATGTCCATAGTCCGGAGGGCTGGTAGTCACCAGTGACTAGAGCCTCCCAATGCAAGCCCTTCCTGCCTGAAGAGTGGAGTGCATCTCTCAGCTGCCAAAGGCTCCCCACCCCATCCCGACTGATCCTGAGGGGACACAGGAAGTCTGACCCTGAGCCCTTCCCGGGAAGCCTCTCCAGCTGAGCAGGACCATCCCGAGATGGTGCTCTGGGGGACATGGGCTTGGAGAGTCCAGGAGGGGGCTTTGGAGAGTGGCCCAGAGCCAAGGAACATCTCATCTTTACTGAGGGGCTGGGTGCAGGTGCTGGGGAGGGGCCCTTGCTCCACTCGAGGGCCAGCTTTGTGTCCAGTGACAGCTATAAGGTCCCTTCCCCTCTCCCAGCTCCTGGATCTCAGTCTCCTTATCTGTACAAATGTGCTCACAGGTCTTTTCTGGGTCTTAGTCGATGAGCTGTGACCAGCTTAAAGATATTCAGGTCTCAAGTGGAAAGGCTTGGTTCTTGGCCCACCTCCCTGTTCCTGTAGAAGAGCTTCCCCTGTTCTGGGCATGGGGAGGTGGGGTTTCCAGGGGTGGGCAGTGGGTCTGGGGGCCATGCACAAACTCTACCTGGCCTTTGGGTCTTGACTCTGGGCCCCCGCAGAAAGGAATGGACCCTGACTGCTCCATCTCCCTCAGCCCTGCTAGACGTCCAGTGGGATCCTAAGGCCAGGCCCCGAGCAGCCACAGAGCCCAGTTCAGCTGCCTCACTCCTGTGGGCACAGACTGCTCCCACCTCAGTGACTCACCTTTGGCCTCTGACTGTCGATGGCCACTGTACAAGGGTGTTCATTGGCCCTTCACAGTCACGGGGCACATGCCCAAACCCTGGGGAATGGAGCCCCAACCTCTCCAGCCCCACCTTTCTAGCTGCCCATGGCATATCCCTGCCTGGACGTCCTCAATAGGTGGCACTGTAATATTACAGGCCTAGAGCTGAACACGACCTTTAAGGCCATCGGGTCTAGCCCTCCCCCCCCCCCCCCACCCCTTTTACAGATGAGGAAACTGGAGCCTAGAGAGGTGGAGGGACTCATCCAAATTGTAAAAGGCAAGTCTCATGACTCCAAGTTTGGGTCTCTTTCCACTGGACCACACTGCCTCATCCGTGAGGGCTCATTGTGTCTCAGTCTGAGCTCATCCCCACAAACCTGTTCCTCTTGTTACTTCCATGTCACTGTCTGTGCCAATCCAGAGAAAATGGCTAGCAGCCACAGAGATACTAAATAGCAGGATTTTAATCCAGATCCTAGGAGTTCATAGGCCACTCTTTTCACTGTATTGAGCACCATGGATTATCCCTGGGGCTCGGTCTCTAACTAGCTTTGTGGCCTACCTCTAAAACAGGGGGCTTAATCTGGGAGCTTGGCAGTAGTTTTGAAAGTGTTGTAATAGTGTTTCAGTAGAATGTATTTCTTTCACAATCGTGTGGTTTGTTTGTGCTGAAACAACAGGATTCCGAGGAGCCCATGACGGGATGCCCTAAGGGTCCAGGGCATTAAGAAGTGAAGTGGGGGAGAGCAGTAACTTTCTCATGGCCCGCGGCTCAGCCCGGCACCACCCGACGGGCATCCCAGCTGGAGCCCAAAGGGTTACAAAGGGTTAGCCCAGGGCAGACCCTGGGGACCTTGGGACATCAGGAAAGGGGCCTGTATGGAGACTCCCTCCATTAGGGGCCAGGCACCATGCTAATGGGTATTCAAAGGAAGACAAAAGACAGTCCCTGCCCTCAGGGAGCACACCCTCTGATGGACCCAGACCTTTGGAGCTGGAAGGGTCCTCTGAGGTCATTCATCCCACTAGCATTAGCGAGCTCAATCACTGAGCAGGGTCCTGGGACACAAGCCCTCAAGGAGCCACCTTTCCAATGCCATCTAGGACCCGGAGTGGAAGAGAGACCTCCCAGGTCCTCAGCTCTCCCACTTTGCAGATGAGAAAACACCCCAGAGAAATTTCAGAGGCTTGATCTAGGGCACAGGCGTTCAGAAGCTGTGAGCCAAGACTCCAGCCCTGACCTTGTCACTGTTAGTCTCTAGTCCCTCATCTGCTCCATGAACTTGGGATGAGTCAGCTGAGAATGAGGGGCAGCCAAGGAGTGAGCTCCCGCAGTCAGGTGTGCTAGGAAGGAGGCAAGGCTTCCAAAAAGAGAGAGGCCACTGTGTCTCCCATCCTCCTCACACCACACCTGGGCTGCTGGGTCAGCACTGGCACAATGGGGACAAGCTGGAGAGGACACTCTGGGCCCCAAGTCCACTCCTTTCAGCTAAAGGAAGTGAGACTTTGGGACCAGGAAAAGCTGGGGAGAGGGGAGCTGGATGGTGGTATTAGATGATGGCTGCTGAGTGAAGGAGGTCCAGTATCTCCGACAAGAAGCCACCCAGCTTTGGTATGAAAACCTCCAGGGATGGAGAGCTCATCACCGCCTGAGGCAGCCCCTTTCCGCTGATGGAGAGCTGCCATGGTCTTCCTCCTGCTGCTCCTGGCTCTCCACTTTGGGGCAAAGCATGGAGAGACCCAATGTCTTCCCCATCTTCCCCTTCCCTCCCTTCAGACACTGGAGACACGCCCTCCCGGGGCTGCATATCAGCAATGATCTAGCCATCAGAGCAGCCTCAGGGAGGAATGGGCTGGTTACCTGTCAATGGAAGTCTTCAAGGAGAGGGAGAGTGACCACATGCTGGATCCAGTCACTCTCTAGGATTATCCAGTACTAACCTAGATGGGTAGAGGGCATCTCCTTCCCTGCAGGTCTCTGATAGCAATAAAATCACAGGTACAGTTCCTGTCTCCATCATGTTCTGCTATGGTTTGGAATAGATAGATGCTGAGATCCCCTCAAACTATAAAATCCTTTGATTAGTGGTGCAGTGGATAGAGTGCTGGGCTTGGAGTCAAGAAGGCTCATCTTCTGAGTTCAAATGTGACCTCAGACGCTGTATGACCCTGGGCAGATCGCTGAGCCCTGTCTGCCTCAGTTTTCTCACCTGGAAAATGAGCTGGAGAAGGAAATGGCAAACCACTCCAATATCTTTGTCAAGGAGACCCCAAAAGGGGTCACAAAGAGTTTGGACACAACTGAATTTTTTTTTGGAATTGCAAAGAAAGGGTGGGGTGGGCCAGGACCATCTTTGGATTTCCTATCTCTGTTCCAAATAACAGTCCCTGCCAAGCAGAAAGTACATAAACTGTGGAGTTCCCAATTGTCATTATGCTGGGTGCACAACCAGTCTGACATATCTCAGTCCTCTGGCTCCTGCTCACCGCCCAGACATCCATGTATAGAGGCCCACAGAGTTCCCTGATTCCTGCTTTGCAGGTTCCTGGGAGGTGTCCATGTTAATTCACTTGCCATCTCAATCTTTTCCAATCCAAAGAGGGAGACACTTATTAGGGTGCTTGTGCCCACTGAGACACCACTGCCTTGTTTCAGGGAGAGAATATCCCATCTGGTAGATAGATTTTCTTAAGAACTTTTCTAAATACAAGCAATGGCATGAAGAAGCCATTCAAGATGGCCCCAGGGATTTTCACTAATCTGAAAAGAATGAAGCTGGCTTATTTGTTATGGACCCGGGGGGTCTAATTGTCAACACAGATACTGACCACTTTTCTTACCTGCCAAATCCAGCCTAACTTTAATATACACAGGCATATTTCCTCACTGGTCACCACCCTAAGGATCAAGACAGGAGCCTCTGTGTGGAAATTGCCACAAATATTCAGTAATAGAAACTACAGCTGAGAAACCAGTTATTGGGACCAATATGGTGGCAGTGAGCCCAGGTGCGCCACTTTCCTCTTTGAAACTGACATCCTCAGGGAGTTTTCCAGGTTCCATCTTGGGCTGAGTCACCCATGCACTCATTCCCACCCACCATGCATGGAGTCACAGCCAATCCAATGCTGGCTTTTAGGGAGAATAACGTAAGCCTTAGAAGCTGCCCTGCCTGGAGGAGGCAGTCTTTTATAAGAGGCCAGCAGAGTGCTAGGCAGGGCTGGTCATGGAGGAGAAGGGTGAAGGGGTCCCAGATGACTGAAGCCTGACTGTACTTTAGCCGTTTTCCATTGGTTATATCTGAGGGTGAGGTGAAGGCAGTTTTTGCCTTCTTGGCATCTCGTGGGGATAGAAGGTTGAGATGGAGGGTGGAGAGCGGAAAGAGAAAGAGAGGTTGTTGGAAATGTGCACTAAATATAGAGCATTCAGACAAGTTTTGTGAAAGACACAATTATTGGGACAAGAGCTCATCCGTGTTGGGAGCTAGCTTTCCCCTCTAAAGGATTAACCCCGGGCTGGAGGCAGGGTCCTGTGACCTGCGCGCAGGCGGCTAGTGCAGACTCAGGACTGATATGGACACGGCATTTCCAGCCCTCATCTCCTCCTCCTGGAATGACCATGATCAATCGGAGCCTCCAGGTCTGTCAGTAAGCCAGCAGGAGCCAGAAAGCCTTCCTCATACTGGGGCTGGGTTGCTGTGCGACTCCATGTAATCCTAGAAACACAGGAAATGTCAGAAATAGAAGTCTTCTGTCCTCTGCCCGATGTATTACAGCCAGTTCTGGGGCCCACCTTCTACGAATGGTGCTGCTGTAGGAAATCCAGAAAAGGGTCACCAAACCAGCATGGGGGAGGGCCCGGAGCTTTATATCACGTGGGGAGGGACTGAAGAAAATAGGCACATTTAGGCTCAGGCATCATCTTAGCTGCTTAGTTGTTACTGTTCATCCTTCGTTCTCAAAGAGGACTGGTGACATCGGGAGGATGATGTCTTGACTTGCACGATCATCATAGCAAATATCTGAAAGCCAATGTAGACTTCCAAAAGGAAGAATTAGAAGCTGCACACAGAATTTGCAGGAGTCAAATTCAGCAGAGATTCTTAAAGAGTACAAATGCAGGATGGGATCAAGCTGCCTTAGATTTGCTGTCCCCAAATTCCGAATGACCATGAACTGAAAGTATCATAGAGGACATCCTGAGGCGGGTGATGACCACTGAGCACCCTTCCTGCTCCAAGACCCTGCGGTCTGGGAATGGAATGGAATGACCGAGGGCCAGAGGGACATGCGTGCGTGTGTGTGAGTGTGTATGTATGTGTGAGAGACTGTATAAGTGTGTCTGTGAGAGTGTGTGTGAGTATGCATGTGTGCATGTGTGAGAGTGTGTGAGTGTGTGATTCCACTGAAGTCTCTGAACATCAATTTCCATTCTCCTAGTCTCTCTGAGAAAAGTTCTGCCAACATAAATGTGGTATTTTTAGTCTCACTTCAGCATCCCTAGCAGGTGAGTGGGAGGGTAACAGTGAGAGAAGAAGGCTAGGCATGGGAAGATGGGAAAGGGAATTAGGAGCCGAAAGGCCATTTAAAAATAGAGAACAGAAAAAAATCAGCCAATTGACTGATTTTTCTCCTTTTATAGAGAGCAATTAAAGGTAGCCAGTGCTAACAGAAACCTGCAGTCAGTGGAGAGAACGGACATGGTTCTGCCCTTTCCTTTCTACTAATTCTTCGTTGGGAAGTTTTCCCGATTGAAGGGCCCCAGCTCAGCTGGCCAGGGATGAAGGTCAGTCGGTCAGTATTTACGGACACCATTGTGTCCCAGGCCCCATGGTAAGTGCTGAGATACAAGGAGAGGCAGGCCATCCCTGTTCTCAAAGAGCTCACAATTTAATGGGAGAAACCAGAGGCATTACTTTTGGGCTGCCTAGTGAAATGGAAATACAATTATTTCTGAATAGCGCCATTAGCTCAGTGCTCAGGGATGCAGAGAAAAAACAGAGATGATCCCTGCCCTCAGGAGTTTCCAGTCTATGTAAACCACCAGAACCCAGATAACTAACCAACAAATGTATTCCAAGCAAGTGAAGAGTAATTTGAGAAGAGGAAGGACCAAGCCCCTGGGGAAAGCCTCCAGGGTATTCTAGTCACTGAAGACAGGAGATGAATTCAGTGGCTAGAGAATGGCACCAATTTGGGTGAAAGGCAGGGGGCATCAGTGGGGCTGTACTGGAGGCAAATTATAAAGGAAGACCGGGCTTTAAGTCCCTGGGCCCTGGTATACACTGGCAGGTGACCCTTGGAAGGTGACTGCAGTTCTCGGTTTCCCAACTCAGAGCACCCTACATGGTGGTCTCAGGAGAGATCACACTAAGAGATGCCTCAGCTTGAGGGGGAGGTGAGAGGCTGCCAGGTTGAGCCTTGCTCTGCAGTTCAGGGGGACACTTGGCTACCTGGGTTTCTGAGGGAAAGGGGCAGTTCCTTTCTAGTAACCAAAGGTCTCGGCACAGCAGGTGAAGAGAGAGAAAAGCAGAGTCAGAGAGACATAGAGACAGTCAGAAACAAAGACATGGAGATAGGCAGAGACTGGCAGTCAGACAGGTACAAAGGGAAAGAGAGATAGAAAGCAATAAAGGGAGAGAGAGAGACAAAGAGAGAGGAGAGAGACAGAGAGACAGAGACAGCGTGCATGAGTACATGAGAGGGGGGTGGGAGGAAGGGAAGGAGAGGGAGAGAGAGAGAGAGAGAGAGAGAGAGAGAGAGAGAGAGAGAGAGAGACAGAGAGACAGAGAGCGCAAGCACCCTGGATCGAGGCAGGTCCCTTCTCCCAACAGGAAATAGTTAATGAGATTACTGGGTGTCTGCCCAGGCCAAGAAAACCAGTAGAGCAGAGGGGGGAGGGGCAGTGGGCAGGCTGATTCCAGGCGATTAAGATTTCTCTTCTAATCCATTCATCCCCAGGACTGCCCCAGCCCCCCAGCCGCTCACCTTTTTGGAAGGGGAAAGGAGAGGCTTAGCCCTCTTTGCCCTGGGCTGCCTTTGAAACACAAAGTCCTCAATCTTCCTCTTCTGCCAGGTGGAGTGGGAACAAGGTGTTGCACTTGGGCTCAAAAGTCTTGAGTGTGAATTCTACTTACTGTCTGTGTGATCTTAGACAAACCCTTCCACCTTGGTGGGATCTGAGCAGCTGGATTCAAATCCCACTATTGCTATTACTTGTGTGACCTTGTGGGCCTCAGCTCTCAACTCTGTAAAATGAAAGGGCTGGTTTCTGTCATCCCTGTCCCCTCCAGTTCCTGTGATGCAGTAACCTCTCTGCGGGTCATCTGTAATATGGGTATACTGGACTACTGGCCTGATGTGAATACAAAGTACTTTGCAGTCCCTAAGTAAAAGCAGCCTACGTTTATAGAGCACTTTATGCTCTCCTTCGACCTTGCGAAGCATTTATTAAGCGCCTACTGCTTCCTGGGGGAGCAGGACAGTCCCTGCCCTCCAGGACTCCTTAAAATGTGAGCTGACATACAAACTACGTGCAGACGAGCTAGATTATCAAGCCATTACTCCATGCCAAGCTTGGGGACACACATAGAGGGAAAAGAAAGTTAGTTCTGACTTCAAGGTTGTTGTTCAGTCATGTCTGTGGTCCACATCATGCCAATACTGGCCATGGGGGTTTCTCCACAGAGATACTGGAGTGATTTGCCATTTCCTTCTCCAGTGCATTAAGGCAAATAGAGGTTAAGGGACTTGCCCAGGGTCACACAGACAGTAAGGTCAAATTTAAACTCGGATCTTCCTGCCTCCAGGCTCAGCCCTCTATCCATTGAGTTGCCTAAAAGGTGCTTACCCACTACTTGGAGAAGAGCATACTTAACAGTAGGAGAGGCCCCCAGAAGGGGTCTTAGTAGAGAAAGTCCAGCCTGGAGAGCAATCAACGGAGGGAAAGCTTGAAGGGGAATTAGGGGAAAGTGCCTGAAGAAGCTGGGATTTTAGTTGGGACTTGAAGGAAGCTGGGGAGAGGAAAGGAGCACAGAGAGCATTCCATGCCGGGAGTCTGGAAAGGCAGTGTTTGGAGGACCAGCCGGGAGGCCAGAATCACTGATGTGCAGAGTATGGGGAGGAGGCGGGGTGGAAGAGAGAGGGCAAGGTGTAAGGAGTCCAGAGAGGGAAGAAGGGGCCGAGTTAGGAAGGCTCTGAAGGCCAAACGAAGCATTTTGTGTTGTATCCTAGAGGCCGTGGGAGCCGTGGGAGTGTTTTGAGTAGGGGATGACGTGGCCAGACAAGCAGTTTAGGAAAATCCCTTTGGCAGCTGAATGGAAGACAGACTGAATGGGGGAGAGACTTGAGGGGGGTTGATTCCCAGCAGCCATTGGAATAGGCCAGGTGGGAGGTGATGAGGATGGGAGCAGGATCAGAGGAGAGAAGCTGGTGAACTGGAGGGATTCTATGAATGTAGAAACGGGAGAGCTTGGCAGCAGATTAGACACGAGAGAGGATGAGGAGTGGGGGAGGGCATCTGGGTTGGGATGCCCTGGACAGTGTGGGAGGCCCTTGGAGCAGCAGACTTTGGGAGTGCAGGACCAATACTGCTCTTCTTGCTGCCAACTGTTGCCTCCATAGACCTGCACATGTGAGAAGGTTCTTGCGTAGGGAGATTAAGGCTTCTCACTGCCTAAACACAACAGGCTTTGCTATTCACAGATCTACACCATAAAAACCAGGAGGGGGCGGGGCGTTCACTTTGCCTGCTTGGGTTACTTCTTCTCCTGGCTCAAATGGACAGGCAGCTGAGCCAGAGAGGAACTGGGGGACACCCCTGTATATGAGTGGCTGTCCCCAGGTAAAGTCGTCATCTGTAGCAAATGCCTCTGATGTCTTTCCCAGCCAAGTCACTGGCCCTGGCCAGATCTCTAAGGTAGAAGGGATGGACAAGTTGCAGTCTTTGTCATGGAAAGGAAACCTTGGTGACAGGTTCTCCATGTGGATGAAAGTAGAGGTCCAGATTCCTCCCCTGAAACAATCCAGTGGGGAAGTCTGGAAAAGGGGAAGACAAAGTGATGGAAAAGACAGGATGAAGGTAGAAGAGACAGAGGAAAAGACTGCTGAGGCAGAGGAGGGTGGAGGCCAAGGAAGGCAGCCTGACCAAATGTGAGAGAGGGGCTCGTGATGCGGTCCTGGCCCTTGCTGGCAGAGCCCTGCATGGTGGGCGATGCCCTTTCCTTCCTCCAAACCGGCATTGTCTTTTGGGAAGGAGCTTAGTGCTGCCACCAATCAGATCAGGGCTCAGCTCCCCCCACCCCACTCTATCCCTTCACAGCCCCCCTTCTCTTTTAAATACTTACAAAGACATAATTGTATTCAGTCTTTAATCTGTACATCTGCACCAATGCCAGCGGTAATCACCCTAAGAGGATGACCCTTCTTCCCTCGCATCCACACCCAGGGAAAGGAAGCCCAAAGCAGAAATGCAGTTTCTCCTAAATGCTCTTCTCTGTCGGGATCTAGCCCTGGTGAATGCTTTCCCCAGCTTTTCACTGGCAGTTTCACCTCAGGGTAGATCAGTGCTTGGAGAGAGGGATAGGGTCGGGGAAGAGATAGAAAGGAGCTCAGAGTGCTGGATGCCAGCTGACCAGGCAGGTCTGCATCCATAGGGTCTCCTGGAGGCAGCCACCCTCCCTTCCACATGCCCCTTCAAGAATCCCAGTGCCCTAAAGTATGTGCCCCATAGTACCATTCAGGTTCAAAGGCACTGAGCCCCCACCCCATACAAACCGGTCCTGCCAAGGCAGCCAGAGGGAAAAAAGACCCAAGCTCCTAGAATCAGGCAGTGTCTCTGCCTACCTTCCAAGTGTAAACCTTGGCTTCCTCCATCAGTTGTGCTGTGTCTGCTTGCTCTTCAGACATATGCCCTCCCAAAGAAATTATGGGGGAGACCCAGGTGTGCCCCAGGAGATCATTGCTCACCTTGGAGGAAGCAGCTCTTCTCAGAGTTGGAAGCCAGTTGGTGTTGTAGGGACCTAGGAAAGGATTAATACTCTCAACAAGGAAATAATTGAAAATATG
>JAQQSZ010014790.1:0-11429 GCA_028646595.1 Phalanger gymnotis
CAGGATGAGGATTACTGGACCGGCCAGACTTGAGACAAGGGTGGTTAGCCACGGGGACCAAGTATACAGGGACTGGTACCAAGACATGGAGCTGCTGCGGGTAGCCTCGCGGTCATCCAGGCGTTTCCGGAGGGTCGCTAAGGATTCACGCACGACCCCTGACTGATTAGCATAAAAGCAGCACGTCTCGCCCAGTGCCATACAGAGCCCTCCCTGCTTAAGAAATGAGAGGTCTAGGCCCTGGCGGTTCTGAAGGACCACCTCAGCTAGGGAATCAACGGAGGTTTCCAGGTGGGAGATGAGTCCCTCCAATGTCCTAATGTCTTCATCTACCTGGGAGCTTAGCAGGGTGAAGTCGGAATTGCCTTTAATTAGGGCAGCAGTACCTACAGCAGTGGATCCCGCAAACCCCAGGCTGACTAGCAGGGGGACTAAGATAGGGGCCACCCTCCATGACCGGGAGAGGTCGAAATGGTCACATGCACCCTCTTCTGAGTAAAGATAGACTTGGGGCAGTACATGGACTAGAATACAAAGCTCTTGTTTGGCAAAGCGTGCTTTTGCCACGCAAGGGCTGAGATCTGAGAGACAGGCAAACCAAGTATCGTTAGGGGCTATAAACCATCGAGAGGAATCTGACCAGGAAGACACGAGGAGGCAGGTAGCACAAAGTTTTCTGTAGGGGGAGGTTGTCCATAGGTAATTTGGTGACACCAAACAAAGGGCGGATCCCGCCACATCCTGCAGGGTGAGTTTGGGTTGGGTTCTAAGGCATCGGTTAGAAGTAATGCGGGAGGTATTAAGAATGGATAAGGGTTCAACCCCAAAAGTGGCATTTGCCCCTATCCCAACAAAGTAAAGAGGGGCCGGGTTCAAGCACATCCAGCAAGAGGCACTCAGGTTAGGGCTGGTCTGATTCAGGAAACGGAAGACAGCCCCCAAGGTAGAAAGTAAAGGGGATGGATATGGATCCCCGGCGTGCGGGGGCCTGGGTTCTTGGAGGGTCAGATTACTTGTGACTAGTAAGGTAACGTTTTCCTCCAGCGAGTAGGGGTTAAGCACGGAATTGGGCCCTATAGGGATTGGAGGAGAGGAAACTACAGACCTTTGGAGGGTGAATCGTCCGCCGTTATCATAGCCGGACATGTATATTCGGATACCCCAAGTGTGGCCGGTTTGCCAGCTGTCATCTAACCAAGTCTTAACTCGGAGGGCCATGGGGTTGCAGGCACCAGGCTTGCACTGTGGATCACGGGACCCCAGGCGTTGCAGGGTTATGAGTGGGTCCCGACCTCCTCCTGAAATCCAGCTGGCCAGTGTCTCACAACCCCAGGAAGCACAATGGAAATAGCCACTTCCCTGACAGCGGGAAGCGCCACTGGAGGGGCAGGCATAAAACTGGTGGTCGCAGAGAGTCAGCTCCCCATCATTTCGCTGCCAGGTCGGCTGGTTGCACAGAATCTAAAGTTGTTAATTGTTTCAACCAGTTTTATAGTGGACTCTCTACATTTCTCTAAGTATACCATCATTTCATCTTCAAAGAGTGATGGTTTTGCCTGCATTTATTCCTTCAATTTGTTTTTCTTGGCTTATTGGTACAGCAAGCATTTCTAGTACAATACCGAATAATAGTGGGAATAATGGACATTGAAGGAGATCTATTTGCCAAATCAATCATCTTTCCAAAGAGATATTTCATATTTTATTCTACTTTTTCATCCTTTTGCATTTGTTTTATTGTTTCTTGATTTCTCCTGAAGTAATTAGTCTCCACTTGCCCATTTCTAATTTTTAAGGAATTATTTTCCTCAGTGAAGTTTTGTACCTATTTTTGTATTTGGTCAATTCTGCTTTCTCAGAAGTTATTTTCTTCAGTGAAGCTTCATATCCTTTTTCACTATTTGCAAATTTTGTTTCATAATGAGTTCTCTTTGTCAATGAGATTTTGTACCTCTTTTACCATTTGGCCAATTCTGTTTCTAAGGTGTTGCTTTCTTCGGTATCTTTTGATTTCTTTTACCAAGCTGTTAACTATCTTTTCATAACTTTGTTGCATTGCTTTAATTTATTTTCTTAGTCTTTCCTCTTCCATCCTTATTTGATTTTTTAAAATAAATTTTCTCTCTTTTTTCATCTCTTTAATCTTTTGGGAATTCTAGTTAAACTTCTATCCAATCTACATTTTCCTTTGATGATTTGCTTGTAGATCTTTTCACATCATTGTCTTCTTCTCAGTTTGTATCTATATTCTCTGTTGCCACAGTAGTTTTTTATGGTCAGATTCTATTTTCTTGTTGCTTCCTCATTTTCCAGCTAATTTCTTGACTTTGAACTTTTTGTTAAAGTTGGGCTCTCCCTACCTGGCGAACAGGGCACTGTCCCAAGCTTCAAGCTTTGAGGTGGGGGGGAGTAGGGATTGCTGATGTTTTTACAGCAAGCTTTTGGGATTTTAAGGTTTTTGTGCTTCCAAATGGTGTGATCCATGGAGAGGCATGGTCAGTGTTCTCCTGGTTCACACTCTAATTCCTTCTCAGGAAGGCCTTTGCCCCTTTACAATCACAAGAACTAGTGTTCCTCTCTGAATTGGAACTACATCCCAGATGTGATTAATTAGCAAGGGAGTTGCCAAACAACGCCCAGTCCTGTGACAAGTGCCAGCACAGAGATCTTCTACAGTCTCGTTCTGACAAGTTGTCCAATCACTTTGCCATCCCTGCTTGGCAAGAGATCTCAGAAGTGTCTGTGCCGCTGCTACAGTCACCAACAGCCTCCAAGACCCACAGCTGATGGCACCGTCATGCTGCACTCTGGGCCCGCCCCCACTCCAATCTCACAGACTTCTCCTTCAGGTCACCTAAGGTCTCTTGAACTGGAAAAAATGTCTCCCCCTGACATTTTGTTGCCTATGCAGCCTAAGAATTTGATTCGACATGGTATTTTAAAGTTGATTGGGGGGAAATTTGGGAGAGTTCGACTTGCACCTTCTCTGTATGCTGCTACCTCCTTCTGCTGATTTTGCAGCTCAGTTTGGAGGTGTGTAAGTTTTGAGCGCTTCTAAAGCGCTATGATCGGGGGAGGGGTCTCTTCCTTGCCCTCCTGATCTGGGCACTGCAAAACCCTGGCCTTTTATGGACCAATTGGTTTGTGTACAGTTGAGTTTCAGTAAACTATTGGCGGCCCCAGTTAGCCCACTGGTGGGGGGGGGGGGTCAGATTACTTGTGACTAGTAAGGTCTAAAGGTGCGGATAGAACTGAGCTGTTGGCTCCCTGTGGCTTTGGCTCCCGGTCCTGGTTTATTTCGCTTTGGGCTCACATGCAGGAGGAAAGTTTAGAACTGAGCTCCCAGCCCACTCTTGGGTTCAGTACCACCCAGTTACGTTCCATGTCGCTTACACAAGTAGGACCCCTACGCCCTCACATACTGTGACTCCTCTCTTCCCTGAAACCGGGACCCAGGACTAGGTATGGGCAACAGAGCTCCCAGATCGCACCCATTGCTGCTCCTAGGGCTAGTACAAAGGTCCCTTGGGATCTTTCTTCCAAGTGTCCAGTCCCCTTACTACGCCTGGGCACTGAGCCGTTCACTGCTGCTGCTGCTGCTGCCGCCATTATCAATGGCTGCCACTTTCTCAACACTTACTGTCAGACCAAACCCCAGTGTCCACAAACCCTTCCGTCTATCTTCCTGAGCTGCCTTAGACTGAAAAAATGCCTCACTATGAATTGTTCTTGGCTTTCCTGATTGGAATTAACTATGGAATGTTGCTAAGAATTCGGTCTGGTCATTGTGGAGGAGATTGGGAAGAAACTAAGTCAAAATCACTCCCTCTCACGCTACCATCTTGATTTTACCACCACTACCAGAACACCTTCCAGAATATACTGTATTACTGCCTAGTTACTTGCAAAAGATCTGAAGATAGGAGGAGAGTCCAAGACCCTTGAGGAGATGCCTTCACAAGGAAGGGCAATGGGTTTGGACTCAGAGGAATTCCCCTTCAGTTCCTTAGGGCAAGTCAGTGTACCTCTGCTGGAGGGCCCTAATTTCCTCATCTGTGAAATGAGGGGCTTGCCTAGATGACCTTTTAGAATCCATCTACTTCTAAACCTATAATGTGATGGACTATAAGGGACCAAGACTCCTGGCTACTCTTGAAGGCACCATGATCTTCTTAGTCACTTGAGCTAGCAACCTTGTGTCATCGTCAACTCCTCTCATACTCACTCCATATATGGGATCTGTTGCCACATCTTCTCAAGTGGCCAAAATCAAGAAAAATAAGTGTGATAAGTTCTCAATGAATAGAGAGGTAGTAAAACACTATGTATAAATATGTATGAGAAAAAAATGAGAATTTCAAATAAATGGAGAAACACCTCCAAAAACACCAAAAAAATTCTCCAAATGAACAGACTGTCTGTATACAAATGCCCAAAGTTTTGGGGACAAACAAGATGAACCAGGAGGTAAATTTGCCTCAGAGTTAGCACTAAGGCATGATGGGATTAAGAGATGTCCAATGGGTGAAATGTGGTCCAGGATTGGAAGATGTTATTGATGAGTGGAAATAATAATAATAATGATAATAATAATAGCATCAACGTACTAGCAATTAAGTAAAGGACCATAAGATTTTCAAAATCCTTACAAATAGCATCTCATTTTACCCTCATAACAGCCCTGGGAGATAGGGGTCATTAGTATTGACATTTTACAGATGGAGAGCTAAGGCAGAAAGAAGTTAAGTGACTTGCCCAAGGTCACACATCTGGTAAGTGATGGAGCCCAATTTTGAACTCAGGTTTCCTTGATTTCAGTCCCAGCACGCTATTTGTTGTACTATATTTCTGCCATCTAAGTGAACACGTGGGTATGGAGTGGGAGGAATTGACATTCTATATTAACAAGAACCAGAGGAAGGAATTACAATGCCAGCTATGTCTCTCCCCTGTTTGAGAGGGTCCAGGACATCTAGAACCAAATGCAGTCTCCTTTCTTTGGCTTTTAAAGCCCTTCACAATCTGGCTCCAGCCTCCCTTCCAAGTGTTGTACCTTACTCTCCTTGAGCTCCACACTGCCACATGATTCTCTGATAATAGAATAATAACAGTAATAATAATGATAAAGTGATTTTATAAATGGAAATTATTTTGCATATTAAAACCTTTCATCCCTATGTATAGTAGATGTGTGCCCATGCAATATATAATATATAGAGACAGACAGAGACAGAGACAGACATATATTAAAACATTATTGGTGCTGTTGTTCAGTCATGTCTGACTCCTCATGACCCCATTTGGGATTTTTTTGGAAAAGATATTAGAGTGGTTTTCCATATTCTTCTCCTGCTCATTTTACAGATTAGGAACTGAAGCAAACAAGGTAAAGTGATTTGCCCAGGGTCACACAGCTGGTAAGCATCTGAGGTCAGATTTGAACTCAAGAAGATGAGTCTTCCTGACTTCAGATATGACGCTCTATCCACTTCACCACCTAGCTGCACCATATTAATATAAAAACATATACGTATAGCTATAAATATACACACATATTTATGCATATAAGTATAGTGGGTATCATCTTTCTTTTAGCCCTTTTTGTTCTGTCCTTGCCTTTTTTGTTGTTGTTCAGTCATGTCTGACTCTTTGTGACCCCATGGACCACAACACTCCAGGTTCTTCTGTCCTCCACTATCTCCCAAAGTCTGTCCAAGGTCATGTTCATTGCTTCCATGACACAATCTGTCCATCTCATCCCTTGCCATCCTTTTCCTTTTGCTTTCAATCTTTCCCAACATCAGGCTCTTTTCCATGAGCTCTTTCTGTCCTTTCCTATCTATAGATTATTCTCTTGGTCAAAGAAAATAGTAAAAGAATAAAACTCAAACAGCTTTGCAATATTATTTATAACAAAACAAAATTAAGCAAATCCCTCTTTCCTGCTTCTACACCCTTCTCCCTCACACCCACACTCCCCATAGGTCACAATTAGCCTTGTTTCCTAGATCACTGCCAAGGTTTCAAGCAACGGAGAGAATTCCGGAGCACTCAGCTGATCTATCCACAGATATCTAAGCCATCTCATAACTGACAAGCAGCTGTGACAAAGTAAGCAGGATGGTAAGACCTTTATTATCTGCTGTTATTAAAACCACACAGTAACAGCTCTGTGAGCCTGTCAGGTATATAAGCTTTGAAGAATCACAGAATTTTGTAATTGGAAGAAACTTCAAAGATCTCTCTTTCAACTACCATATTAGCAGACATGTAGTACATGGAACATCTCCTTCTCACTCACGTGACCCTCAAATTGACTACCCAAGGATTATGGTTTTCAAAATAGTAGATTTTAAGCCCTGATGAATGTGCTTGCTGTTTTTCCCTAATCAACCAAAGGAAGTGATCAGTTCAAAACACAAAAGCATTTAATGAATAATGAAGTGTAATGAAAGTAGCCATGATCATTTCCTCCATAAACCTGGGACATAGTCTCCCACAAATGCATAAATCATGTATGGGAAGTGTGGCATGCACAGGTATCACACCTGAAGGAACACATGTAGCCAGAGTTGATGTTTACAAGGGCCTTTATCTAAAGAGCATCTACAACCAGGGCACAGGCACGGAAAAGCAGCTATGACTCTGTCCCTGCAGGGCTTCCTGGGTCTCCTGATGATGTCATTGCTACACCCTTTCTCCAGGCTGGAGGTTGCTCTATGGCGGGACTCTGCCAGCTTCAGCCACTTCAGGGGATGTTCCAATGACTCTCCACTCTATTCTTGGTAACATTATCTAGCTTTCTCTCTTAGGAGCACTCAGACTATCATTGAATAAGGCAGGAAAACTGTCCTTTCATGAACCTACAAGAGGGCTTTTATATACGCCTGAGGAAGGGATGGTGAGTATGAATGGACCAAACCCCAGAACTGCCAACCTTAGGAGATATTCAAGAGGAAGTGGGACATTGGGTGGAAAGTAGAGGAAGGAAAGGCTATTTGAGGTATTAATGTCACAGAAAAAGTAAAAAGTTTGGAAACAGACTGAGAAATAGCATCAAATCTATGTAAATGAATCAATAATATTGATATTAATATTGAATGACATGTACGGCTCTAATTATAGATGTATATAAAATGAATCCAAGGGAAGGAGGGCGTCGACAGCTTCAGAGGATCAGGAAAAGCATTCGAGATCAATCAGGTAACAAATATTAATCAAGGACATACTGTGTGCCAGATGCTGTGCTAGGTGTGATGTCTACCAATAAAAAGAATAAAACGAGTGCTGCTCATATCAGGAGCAACTTTATTTCCTCCCAGCCCCAGCGCCTTTGCTCAGAAAGGGTCTCATCTAGTATGAGCCTGAAATGACAAAGAAGGGATTTTATTGGATTCTGGAGGTTAAAAAAAGAGTTTAATAAACCCTGGAATTTATTGAGTAGGAGGAATGATGTGGTCAGAAGTAATCCTAGAGGAAGGTGCCTTAGAGGAAGGGAAATTATATAAAAGGCCAGTTAAGTAGGTGGAGGACAGACTTCAGAGGGCTTCAAATGCCTGGCAATGAAACTGTTTTACATGTTCAGACCTTAGTAAGATTATTTTGGGCAGAGGGTGGATTAGAGAGGAGAGACTTGAATTCATGTTTAATACTGAGTTCATAATAAATCATTTTTAAATGTAAAAATCATTTTTCTTTTAAATTTCAAAGGTGGGACAGTCAAGGATAATGTTGATATCCAAACTACAGCCGTCTGACTGAGTGAGAAAGTAGGTTATGGAAACTGGGGAGGCTGGTGACTCAGAGATTTGGGACATTTGAAGAGACAGCAACACATACATTGAAGTTATCAACCATAAAAGAAGGGTTAGGGGAGAAAAAGACCATGAGCCAAGTACTAAACTGGGAAAGGGGGTAAATAGCCTGAATGCTAGAGAATTATACCAAGTCTCTTGACTTATGTTGCTGGAGGGTGATGAAGGGGAAGAAGGGAACAAACATTTATTATCTGCTTATAATATGCCAGGTCCTATGGCTTTACAAATATTACCTCGGATAATCCTCACAATAACCCTGTGAGTTAGGTGGTATTAAGAACCCTATTTTATGGGGTCAGCTATGTGGTGCATTGAATAGAGCCCCAGCCCTGGAGTCAGGAGGACCTGAGTTAAAATTCTGACACAACACTTACTAGCTGTGTGACCCTGGGCAAGTCACTTAACCCCAATTGCCTCACCAAAAAAAACCCTGTTTTACAATTGAGGAAACTGAGGCAAACAGATTAAGTGACTTGTCCGCTGTCACAATGCTAGTAAGCATCTGAGGCTAGATTTGAACTCAGGTTCATGTCCTCCTAACTCCAGGCCCAGTGTTCTATCTACTGTGCCACCTAGCTGCCTTTTCTTATTATCATTAATCATTACATTACTAATCTCATTATATAAATGAGGAAATAGATTCAAGAGGTTAAGTGGCTTGACTAGTCTCACAGCTGGTGCATGATAGAGTCATGATTTAAACCCAGGCAGCAAGTCTCAAGATTATCTAAAATCAAGGTTGACTGTCTAAGCCTGGATAGAGAATGTATTGAGAACAGTAACACACAAGTGGATGACAATATAAATCCCAGGGACAGATTTGTCTCAGATCAGCAAATAGAGAAATCTTTAATCTTTGCTCAAGCTCTTGATGCATCCTCAGATGTACAAGATGCAAACACAATGTCCTAGGTAGAAGCCCACAAGACTTCAGCTCTAACCTGGATCTGCCAGAACAGGGTCAGCAGGAGGATGTTTATATGGTGATAATTGGTTTGGGGGCATTTGTGATTAAATCCTCACTTGCCAATTACATGTGTAACTTGCAGGTTATCACAGACAGCTCAAAGGCCGTGAAAGTGTGAGATTTTCTACTCTATTTGGTTAGCAGCTAGGTCCCAGATCAGAAAAGGAAGGAGGATTCAGCAGCTACTCTAATGCACCAGTTCTGAGGTTATCACTACTCTGTGCTGATTTGGGAAATTAGTGAATGAAAGTATCTTCATTCCCTCTCTCTAGACTTCAGACAGAGTGGTGTGAATCTTCCCATTTACAGGAATCTGATTTCTTTTCACTAAAATCTCCTAAATCTGCTGACGCTTCTCACCTCTCCCATCCTAATCAGGCAGGTTACTTAGTATTTGGCTAATGTAAACTCTGGGGCAACCTATCCTTTGACATTTTTTCCAGCATAGAACAGGGAAGAACAGTAGCCCTGGGGTCCAGCACCACTTAAGGATGCCTAGTAATAAAAATTGCTTACGTTTATTTAGTTCTTTGTGCTTGCAAAGTGCCTCGAATATACTATTTCTTTAGTCCTCAATTTGATTATTCCTTTTAATTTAGTCTTATTAATCTACTTTATCAATGACAAAACCAAAGAGGGAAAGTAACTTCTCTCACACTCTCTCTCTCTCTCTCTCTCTCTCTCTCTCTCACACACACACACACACACACACGCGCACACACACACACACACACACAGAGTAAGTGGTTAATTATGTCTACAATATAGTTCATCTTCTGACTTGTCACTGCTTAATGATCTCAATTTACTCCAGCCATTCTGTAGTTACTCATAAGACAAAATTTCCAGATCACTGTCACTATTCCCTGGAGAGTCAGTTGATCAATCTGGATCAGTTTCATGTGTGTAGGATTGTTCTCGGTTCTGTGGAATTCAGAAGCTGGAGGAGACAAAGGTCCAGTCCTCAAAAGTCTTCTTGGAGAGACATGATCATCCCATAGGAAAAATAAGTAAAAATAAGATACTGTGTAATTATCTGTGAGCTGTGTAGTAAAAATTAAGATAATGTAGGACATTGAAGAGGAAATCAATGAGGACTGGGACAATCAGGTGTAGAAGTACTTACTGGTCGACTCTCCCAGAGTCAGGCCTAGTAGATCTGCCCACTCAGAAGTCAAAGATTCCTCAGGGGTTTTTGAGGTATCTGTTTCCTAATGCCAAAGGATCCAGCCTGCACTGTCTTGTCCTCCCTGTCCACCCCACCCCACCCCCAAACTAATGTATTATTTATCTTAAATCAAAGCTATTTCTTATGAATTCTTAGCACATCAAGAATATGTTAAAAAGAAAAATCACCACTGGCAATTATCAGGAACAGAATCACAACTGATTTCTTCTCCAGCCTTAATAAACAATAGTTTTAGTGAACCATTGGCCACTAATGAGGACAGAAATCAATAATAAAATATCATATTCAAATGAGCACAAAAGTGTCAACACTATGCCCTGACTTACTCCTTACTGGAATATATCAATTAGAGAGATAATATTAGCAGGATACAACACCACCCTTACATCCTTTTTGCTCAACAGAACCTTTTAGATGGAATCATAATCTATACAGAATCATAATGAATGGTGTTGTTTTTTCACCATAATCTCAACAATGTGCACATTAGAGAGGCTGACCTATGTGAAAATGATCCTGTCCCTTTAACTTTAAGGTATATAATAAATAGAGAAAAGAAAGAGTAGAGGAGGAAATTGGATTCCACTTCCCACAGACTCATTCCTAATGTCTTCTCCAAATTAGACTTCTCTTCCCAATTCTCATCTGTTTTTCACATCTTTCTTTTTCCCTCCCCAGTGGATGTACTGGCAATCAAAATGGGCCGTTAGCACTTAATTCAACCAAGTGCCCTTGAAGAGTTTGGCCTTTATTTCCTTGATTAAATTACCAGTCCTTGATGATCTCCTTGCCTCCAGAGAGAGCCTAGTTTACATAGGTTTAAGTGACATGTTTGTGACATCAGAGGCTTTTAGACCACATGGGTTTAAGTCGCCTCTTTGTGATGATTTTAGGTCACATGGGTGAGTCGCATGTGTGACTCACCCTTGACCCTGAAAAAGATATAAAACCAGGGGTTGGCTTTCTCTTTTTCAGAGCTCTGACCCACAGCAGCAGTGGCACACATGACTCTGGGCCAACTGTTGTTATGAGCTCCCTGGTTGAACTCAGATGTGGGTAACCATGAATTGTATTTGGTCTGCCTTTAAATGTTTGTAATTTGTTTGTATTTGCTCTGAAGTTCAGGGTGCTGGCTTTTTCCCCTGAACTAAGTGAATGGTATTTTTATGCTGGATTAAAGTAAGCTTGTTAATCCCTTAAAGTTGCTTTCCTTAGTAAAGCAGATCAAAAAAACCTGGGCTTGCAGCATTCTGTGAGCTGGTTGTTGTTGGTTTTACACCTCCCACAGCAGCTGCTAGCTAGATTGTTGAAACAGTGGACCAGGTTGATATGAGGTAAAAAGAAAGATCTGAAGATAGCAAGGCTGTCCCTGTAAGTACAGATTGCCAACTCACGAGAGAGAAAGAGAGAGAGAGAGAGAGAGAGAGAGAGAGAGAGAGAGAGAGAGAGAGAGAGA
>JAQQSZ010014791.1:0-11429 GCA_028646595.1 Phalanger gymnotis
ATCTTCAGCAGGCTCTTCACTCCTGCTCTGATCAGCCACTTAATTCCTCCCACCAGGTGGGCCTGGGGCCAGAAGCAACTGCAGCTGTACTTCTAAAGCTGCCCCACCTGCGCTGCCCCAGGGGCAGTGGCCCAACGGCAAACTCAGTCCCGAAGCTTTTCCCACTAACCTTCTCTGTTGTCTTTGCTGTTTGTGAGTTGTGAGGTCTGGTAAATGCCACAGCTCAGTAATTCAGAATGCTAGGGCACTCTCCACTCGGCTCCTGGTCTGGTTGGTCCGCGCCACACACTCTGGGCTCTGCTCTGGGCAGTTCCACTCCCCTCATCTGGGAGCTGGGAGCTCCGTGTGGGACAGACCTTACCCAGAGACCATCCAGGCTGTCCTGGGCTGGAGCCCTGCTTCCCTCTGCTACTTTGTGGGTTCTGCAGTTCTAGAATTGGTTCAGAGCCAATTTTTTATAGGTTTTTGGAGGGATTTGGTGGGGAGCTCACGCCAGTCACTGCTTCCCAGCCACCATCTTGGCCCTGCCCCACTATGATTTCTTGAGCTATAGTACCTGGGCCTCTCTTCTTCCTCCTCCTCTTCCTCTTTCTTTTCTTATCATGGTTTTCAAGGATTCCAATGATTCTTAAATTATTGTTCCTTGACTTGTTTTCTAGATCACTTGATTTTGATATGTGTGGGCTGGATAGTTTGCTTTCTGTTCAGGCAGCCATGTTGTCAGGAATTATCAATAATGTATGAAAGACTGTGGTGAATTGGGGGAGGTGCCACAGAATCCAAAAAGGATAAATGTGTTGATTTTTGAAAAAGGCCGAAGAACGGAGTTTTAAACTAATGACCAGCGAGCTTCATTTTGATTCTACTTGGTCCCAGAGTGAAGAATTAGGAGCAATGAATTAAAGTTGAAAGGAGGCTGTTTTTTAAATGAATTATTGGTATCTTTTGTATTTACTTTGTAAGTCTCCCCACCTCCCTCGCTGTGTCTCTTACCTTTTGCCTTCCCAGAAATCCATCCCACATAGCAAAGAACAATTTTTTTGTAAGGAAAAAGAGACAAAAACAAATTGGCAGAATTCATCAATTTGTCAACAAAGTCAGAAAATAAATGCAAAGTTCCACACTTGAAGATCTCTCACCTTTGCAGAGAGTGAGGCAGGAGCTTCTTCTCTCATCTCTTCTTTAGGTTCATGCTTTTTCTTTGTAACTTTGCAACACCGACTTTTGATTTTGATGGTTTTTGTGTATTCCTATTAATGTGGCTGTAGTCATATGTTGTTAGGGGTATGTTGTTTTTATTACTCTGCTTACCTTACTCTCAATTAGTTTTTGAAAGTTCATAATTCTCTGCTTCATCATATTCATTGTTTCTTATGGCACATTATAAGGGACATATGTGGTTTTTAGGGAGGACTAGCATCAGCAGCAGCAGTAGCAGCAGCAGCAGCAGAAACAACAGTAGTAGCAGCAGTAGCAGTAGTGGCAGTAGTAGTAGTAGCAGCAGAAGCAGCATCAGCAGCAGCATCAACAGCAGTAGCAGCAGCAGCAGCAGCAGCAGCAGTAGCAGCAGCAGCAGGTCTGTTCATTCACCTTTGGTATCCACATGTTACCCAACTCTCACTTGTGACTCCAAAAAGCTGTAGTAGACTCAGTGGCCATACCCCAGTAAAACTATCTTGGCAGACAGGCCAAACCAAGTTCAAGGTAACTGATAGGCCTCAAACCCAACAGTGAGTTAAGGGGATGTTTACTCTAAGAATGTGAAGACTTCCCCTGTTGGGAATAGGTGGATAAGAACAATTTCTTCCAATGACCATGAAAGCAGATGAAGGGGTGCTATGAAGCACTTAGAGCTTGGTCAGACATCAATGACTCTGATTGTCATTTCTTATAGCACAATAGTGTTCCATTACATTCATATACCACAACTTGTTCAGTTATTCTCCTGTTGATGGACATCCCCTCAACTTCCGGTTCTTTGCTACTATAAAAAGAGCTGCTACAAATATTTCCCCCTTTTAAAAAATCTCTTTGGGATACAGACCCAATGGGGTATTGCTGTATCAAAACATTTGATTGTTCTTTGGACATAGTTCCAAATTGCTCTCCAGAATGGCCTGATCAATTCACAACTCCACCAACAGTGCATTAGAATCCCAATATTCCCACATTCCCTCCAACATTTATCATTTTCTTTTTCTTTCATTTTAGCTACTCCGATATGTGTGAGGTGGTACCTTAGAGTTGTTTTAATTTGCATTTCTCTAATCAGAAGTGATTTAGAGCATTTTTTTTTCATATCATTATAGACAGATTTGATTTCTGTATTTGAAAACTGCCTTTTCCTATGCTTTGACCATTTATCCACTGGGGAATGACTTGTGTTCTTATAAATTTGACTCAGTTCTTTATAAGTTTGAAACATGAGGCCCTTATCAGAGACACTTGCTAAAAAAATGGTTTCCCAGCTTTCTGCTTTCCTTCTAATTTTAGTTGTATTGGTATTGTTTATGTAAAAACTTTCAAATTTAATATCAAAATTATCCACTTTACATCTCATAATGCTTTCTATCTCTTGTCTGGTCAAAAAGTCTTCCCTTCTCCATAGATCTGATAGGCAAACTATTCCTTGCTCTCCTAATTTGCTTATTGGTATTACCCCTTATGTTTAAATCATGTATCCATTTTGACCTCATCTTGATATTTGGTTAAGATGTTGGTCCAGGTTCATTAAGTTTAAATGAACAACAGCAACAAAAAATCCAACCCTTCCAAATTTGGTTTAATTTGTGATTGTTGAAGATTGACATGAAAGTCAGTATGACGCAGTGACTAGAAATCTGACCTTAGAGTGTGAAAGGCCCAGGTTTCAGACCTGCCTATGACATATGATTCCAGCATGACTTGCTTAACCTCAAAATCAATGTCCCAGGTAAGTCTCTAAGATTGTAAATTACAGATGTATTTCCAGGTTGCACTGGGGGAGCAAATTTCCACATTGATGAATTCCCAGGTTCAGCTTAAAAAAAAAAAACAACAAAAAACGAGTAGGCTACACACTGGAGATGAGACAGATTGCTGTAGCCAGTGTGGAGGGGCAATGGGAGAAACTTCTTTTCAATATTAATTAGCTCAGGAGTAAAATTGTCTCTCATCTTAGGTACAAAGTTTAATTCCCTTTCATAAAAACTCATATGGTTATCTGCATTAGAACATTATGGTTTGCTAGACTAAACACAGCTGGGGCAGAGTCCTGAATTTTTTTTCTGGAATGGTGATTAATCAATCATACATACCTCCAAGTATGTTCAATTTTATCTATCTAATGGGATAATACTGTTTCTGTGAAGACCCAGTCTTCATAATCAAAGACAAAGAATGAGTGTGCTGGTCAGTTCATGAGCCAATTCATTTCCTCTTCTGTCCATCAGCTACTGTTAGAACACATATTCCAACATTTAATATTATTTTGTGTAACTGTCGTGCCAGAGACTCTCATGGCACAAGGGGCCTGGCCGCACTAGGGATTTTCTCACTCTGTTGGTTTGTAGCTTGCACAGATAATCGCAACAAGAATAGTAGGAATGATCATTAGATCAATTAGGTACATTGAATAATGTACCTAGTGTGTTAAAAACTGCCTCTCTGTTGGCTAGTGTGCAAGTCTTGAGATTATAGATTTGATTAAAAGGAGGAGGATATTGAAACAGAGATCCTTGAATGAGCAGGCATAAGTTTCAAAGATGTGCACAAATCCCAAAGGACTTACCATCTGCTTATGGGGACTCCTCTGACAGATTCATTAAACTAAAACAAATAAACGAACCCTACAAATTTAGCTCAATTTGTGCTTGTTGGAAATTAACATCAAAATCTGCATGAAAAAGTAGATAGAAGACTAACTTTGGAGTCTGAATGCGTAGGTTCCAATCTTACTTATGACAGAATTTCTGAATCACCATGCTTAACCTGGTGCCCCAGCATGTCTTCATTTGCCCCAAACCCTGATTTGGTCCTTTGTTCTCTGGCATGGGGGAGTGGTTGAGGAGAGCAAGGATGGATAGGGTGGCATTCAACCCTCTTCCAACCAATTTCTTAATGTTCCTAATGGCTCCCATCTTTGTAGCACTTGATTGTTTTTTTCTAGTTTCTGAAGTTAGGCTAATGTGAGTCTAGAATCCTCCAGTATTTGCATGCCTTTTTTATCATGCAAAATAAGGGAAAATAGCCCCAGGATCATTTTCTTTTCCTAAGTTGTAATTTCCTTTTCCTGGGCTTTCATTTTCTTATCCATAAAAGAAAGGGTTTGGTCTAACTAGGCTCAAAGAACCCTTCCAGCTCTGGAATTTTCTGATTCTAATAGATTTTAAGCTCTTTGAGGCCAGGGTCCTTCATAAATGCTTGTTAATTGAAATGGGTTCTATGTCTAGATATTCTTTAAGGTCTTTTTGAGATTTTACATTTTATGGCCCTAGGAATAAAAACATTATCCCACTGATTTTGTGGCCGCAAATGTTTTTCCTTTTGTTTTTAATAAGAGGGCTTGAGGGAGGAGTAGGGCATTCAAAACTTGCAAAATAGAATCTGATAACAAAGCTGATATTGTGGGTCTGGATTAAGAGAGTGTCAAGGTGAATGAATCCTGAACATTCTGGATTCTGGGAGACTTTGATCCTATGCAGAGACAGCAGCTGGTAATTATTTTGCTTAATAACAGGTAAATGATATAAGCAAGCATGCCCATTAAGAAGTTCTCTGCTCATCTCACTCTATCAAGTGCCTCTTGCTTCAATGAACTCGAGATAATTTTTTTTTCAAGAAGGAATGATCACATATTCTGAAGGAAAAGAGAATATGGATGGTCTGAAAACATTTAGATTTGTTTGGGTAATTGACAACTTCGGGGTTGGGAATTATATGTTTTAAGCCTTGGTAAGGAGAGTAGAGGGATAGAAATAAGGGGATCATCCTTTATTCCCCAGTATGGGCAATTTATACCAAAACAAGAGGACAGTAGTTTAATCAGTCAAATAACTGTCTAACCTAACCTCACATTGCTGTCCTAAATCCTTCACTCTATTAGTCCAGCAAGTTAGTTATCCACCCTTCTCTGCTCCCATGTAGGCCTAATTTCAGCCTGTATATTTGTATACAATAGGTGCTAAATAAATACTATTTGTATATCTGTACACACTGTGTACTAAGTATATGCTATTTGTTTGATATGAGCCCAGCCCTATGCCAAGAATCATGACCATCTGTTTTTCTTTTTATGACTCAAAGGTTTCCCTGGTGGAGACAATTTTTGCACAAACGTTCCTTTTCCTTGAATATGTCACTAGTAGATAATGATTATTGTAGTTAAGAGATACAGAATGGGATGTTATATATGAGAGAGAAATTGGGTGGCTTTTCAGGCTGAGTCAGAGGATGCTTGGGATCTCTAAGCTTGTCATGTTGAAAACTTGATTTTTATCAGTTCCCTTAAGGTCAATCATCTTTGACAAATCAGAATGTCAAATTGGTAATTGATTATTTAACATTCATTCAATAAGCATGAGGAAGGATATACAAAATTTAGATGGCATGATCCTGCTCTCAAAGGAGCTTCTGGTTCAGGGAGTAGATAAGACACAAATACTACTGTTATATAAACTATTGTATTGTATTGTAAACCAGTGCATTAGGGAATTGCAAAATAAAGTCCTAATGATGCCTGATAGAGAAGGTCATTTCTAATTGGAGGAATGAGAGAAAGCTTCAAGGAGGAAGTGGCATTTACATTGGAATTAAGAAATAAGTAGAGAACTTAATAGGCATAAAGGGTAGCAAGTGCATTCTAGGTAGAGGAACAGTTTGAGCAAAAACATGGAAGTAAAAAGACTTCATATCGAGAGTGGTGGGGAGCATGTGCAGAGAGTAATCCATCTTGGTTGGAATGAAGAACATATGGAGAAGAGTCTTTGGAGTTAGTTCAATTCATCAATAAAAATTAAGTGCCTACCAGTCCAGCTACTGTGATACTGGAAAGATAGTATGGTATCAGATTGTGAAGGACCTTGACTGTCTGGAAAAGGAATTTGATTTTCACCTGGTAGGCAATAGGGAGCCAGTACAAATGTTTGAGGCAGTGCCTGATATAAACAGATCTATGTATAAGAAAGATCATTCTGACAATCCAATACATTTGATGGAAATAGAAAAGTAGAAGCAAGAAGACCTGGTAGAAGCTATCGTAATGAAGCTATTAGTACCTAAGCAGGTACTAATGGGGACCTCTCCTATGGTGGTGGCAGTAGGTATAGAAGGGAACAAATTTGAGAGCTATCACAGAGGTAGAATTGGCAAGAATTGGTAAACGATTGACTATAGATGAGTGTGAGGGAAACATGGAAGATAAATCTAAGGTTAGAACATAGGAGCCAAGAAAAAATAGTGCCACAGAAAGAAATAATAGAGTCAAAGACAAAGTAGGGTTAGTGGTTTGCCAATTAAGTTTACCATATGGGTTTGATATTCAGATAGAGATGAATGGGATATTCAGATAGAGATGGATGGGATATTAAGATAGAGATGGATGGGATATTCAAATAGAGATATTCAATAGGCGTATGCATCTGAGGGTATGGAGTTTTGAGATTGGGGAGTAAAATTTGTCAGTCATCTTCTTCATAGAAACAGTGAAATAGTAAGGGAATAATAACAATGTAGATGATAATTGTCAAAATGCCTATGTAGTTCTGTATAGCAAATTATACAAGACTCTCCAAATAGAAGGGAGAAGAAGTAAACCATTTATTCAGACACCAGAGAACCGTATCCCATAACCAAATGCTCGGCTCCCACAGCCAGTCAGCCCACTTTATCATAATAGAAAGGAAGCCAAAACATTTAATATACAATATCACAACATGGAGCCTCACCATCCCAAAACCTCTGTGACTCCCTGCTGGGGTCTTCCCCAAAACAAAATCACAGTACAGCTAAGTCATCCTGTTCAGTCCTAACAATCATGAGGGCGGCCATTAGCTGCCATAACAGCTTTCTCTCTCTCTGCATTTCCTGTGACACAACTTCCTTTTTCTTTTGATGAAGTTTGGGTTAAGGGGTGCTTGAGACCTCAAAATACTGACACACTGGGTCCTGCTGAATGAATTTGACTCAAGTCTTCTAAACCAAGGAAAAACAAAGTTTATTAAGGGTTTGCCATATTGGGCTGTCTTACGAAGTCTCACCATTTGTGACGCTTGTTTTCATAAGCAGGCCAGATTCAATCTACTGAGCTAGATTGAATCTGAGCGCCTTCATGGAGGCAAGATGAAACTTATATACAGAAAGATTGTGGGAGGTATTGAGGGGTGGTTTTGAGTAGTCTCGGCTGACTAGAGTTGGGGTTTAGAGCAGACTGGGGTGAGGTCAGACTCCAGGGTGGGAAGTACTTGAAGGCTATCTGGAGATGACAGACAATAAGAGAGCTAGGGTAACAGAGCTAGGGTATAGATATTTTGATCAGGATCAAGGGTGGGAAACAGCCAGAATTCAATCCAGAGGTAGCCAAACAATGGAAGGCTAAACTAGGCCAGGCTAGGCTATTTGGGCATGAAAAGCCAGATTAAGTGGGAAGATTCTGAGTGTGGTAGATCCAAGGGGGTTCCCACAGCCTAAACGCCATCACTTTCAGGAAGCTCTTCCCACCACATATGTCTTAGGCTTCCTGTGAAGTAAGCAGGTCATATGGCCTATTGATGGGTGGGAAAGATCTTCAAATCCAAATTGCTACTATAGACAGTGGTTAAAAATATCTGAAGGAATGCTACTATCAACCAAGAATGTAGGGAAAGGAGAGGAAGAGAATTGAGGAAAGGTTGTTAAGAGAGACACTGTGTAGTAGTGGATGGAGTGATGGGCTTGGAATCCCTTTTAAATCTTGCCTCAGACACTTAATAAGATATATGACTCTGGATGAGTCACTTAACTGTTCTGGGACTCAGTTTCTTTATCTGTTTGTTTTAGTTCCTTCAACTGTAAAATGGGGATGACGACATCTACCTCGGGTAGCTAGGTGGTGCAGTGGATAGGGTGCCAGGCCTGAAGTCAGGAAGACTCATCTTCCTGAGTTCAAATTCGACTTTGGACACTTACACTTACTAAGTGACCCTAGGCAAGTTGCTTAACCATGTTTGCCTCAGTTTCCTCATCTGTAAAATGAGCTGGAGAAGGAAATGGCAAACCACTCCAGTATCTTTGTCCAGAAAACCCCAAATGGGGTCACAAAGAGCTGGATATGAATGAAACGACTGAACAAACACTACCTTTCAGAGATGTTATGAGGATAAAATAGAATATTTACAAAGTGCTTAGCACAGTGCCCAGCACATAGATGTGTAAATGCTGTGTTAATGCCTATTCCCTTTCACTTTCCTTCCTTCTCAGTGCGCCAGGCAAAGAAGTTTACCAGTTATGCTGAAAGAGCTCCCTATACTTCCTATACTACTATTATTAAAGGTCTGTTCCCTCCCTACCCCTCTCCAAAATAAAACAATACAAACTACATTGACTCTATGGCCTTTGGACCCTGAAAGAGCCTAGTAAGATCACTTCTACCACAAATTTTATTCTTAAAGAATCAGTTCAGAGAAAGAGAGTTGATTGGTTCATTTAAGATCTTATGAAAGCTGCGGACATATTGTTATTATAACATTGAGAGAGGGCTGTCCTCTCAATGACAGAAGGGAGGTTTTTTTTTGGAATGTGGCAGAAACCAAGATAGTAGCTAATTATCTCCTCAGGGAGAGTTCTTTCTCTCTATGACAGATGACAACCCCTTCCAAGCCCCCTCCATAGGCTCTTCATCAGTCCCAAGAGTCATATTAGACCTGAATGTGAGGTGTTAGAGCACAGGAATCATATACTTTGATATTTTTCAAAGCACTTTCACATCCATTTTCTTGATCATTGGAACAATGCCATGAGGTAGGTGATACGATCCCCATTTTACAGGTGAGGAAACCAAGGTTACACAACTAATATGTAACAGAGTGGTGACTAGGAGTCAGGTCTCTTCCACTTAACCAGGAGTGGAGAACCTATATCCTCAAGGCCAAGTGTGGGCTTCTAGGTCCTCGGGTGTGGCCTTTTGATTGAGTCCAAGTTTTACAGAACAAATCCTTTTATTAACTGGATTTGTTCTGTGAAGTTTGGATTCAGTCAAAGGGCTGTACTTGGGAATGTAGAGGGCCACATGTGACTTTGATTCTGTAGGTTGTCCATGCCTGCACTAGACTGTGCTAATTATTAGGAAACACAGGCCAGCAATCAATTCGTTCTGAGAAATGGATGGTAACCTTGTGAATTCAAGAGGTTGAGTTTCTGGATTAGGTACCAGCTGTGCAGGAGTTGATTCTTGTAATGGCTCCCTTGCAAGGGAGAAGAAATATAACCACTGACAAGTTGAAGCTGAAAGTCTATTAAAGAATTATCACTGGCTGGTCAGGAGATCTGGACTTCATGGGCTGCTCTGAGGCACATGTGAAAGTGGTATACCTCTTCCAAAGTCCCACAGTGCTATCTTTACTTCTTAGGAGAGTTCGAGGTAGGTAATAGGTTATTTTTTTGTTTATTTGTTAGTGCATGCTTATGGATCTTTTGTGTTTAAACTTTTTTTCCTTGGTGGAGGAAATAAACAGCCATCCTATAGTTGTTACCCATATCAGAAAGTGAGCATCTTTTCTTGCAGGGACCCTATAACTACTTTAGGGGGAGAACAAGGATGATGATGAGGACAGCTTGTGTATATGCATATATATATACATACATATGCATACACACACACACATATCAAGGTTTATAAAGCACATTAAAAATATTATCTCATTTGATCCTCACGATAACCTTGGAGGCAACTGCTATTATTATCCTTATTTTAGAGTGAGGAAACAGAAGCACAAAATAGTTAAATGACTTATCCTGAGACCCACAGTAAATTAGTGTCTGAAGCTGGATTTGAACCCATGTCTCAGTGACTCAAAGTCTAGTTCTCTATCCATTATGCCATCTAGATGCCTTTATATTAACTTAGGACTTCAGAATAGCTTGCTAAGGTTGTTTCCACTGGGCCACTTTATTCTTATGGAGTCGGTAAAAGAGAGTTGATTGGTCATTTAAGGTCTCATGAAAGCTGTGGGCCTATGGGTACTGTGTTTTAGGTATTTTTTTCCCTGGGGTCCTCTCATGTGCAGAGAGTGAGAGAAAAGCCTGAATCCCTTCTTTGGGGGTCTGACATACCCCTTCTGCCACCTAGAGTGGACTTGGGTCTAACGGAGCCCAGAGTCTCTTGTGGGAGGAGGCTCCCTAGGTCATGGGTCACAAGGATGTTTCTCAAATACCTACAAACATATAGTAAGGGTAAGGGAACTTGTTTAATCATTTTCAGGAAAAACTGGTAAGTATTAGACTTGTGAACATGATAAATATTATGACTTGCCAGGCAGTAAAGAAGCTTAGGTCTCCACAGTGTTCTCAATGCTGAGGGAGAACACTTTGCCAATATTTTGCATAAAACCTTCATGCTCTGTCTACCTTGGACTTAAATTGTGTCTTGATTGTGTCTTTCACTTTAACTGGCCTCATGTAACATGCAGAAGCAACTTCGTATGCCACATTTCATTTCCTTGAACTGTGCCCCAATTAGTCATGCTTCAAGATGCTGGGATGTCCTGGCTGAGCTTTCCATGAGGCAGAATGACTTTAGCATTCCTGATCCCTGGAATGATGTGTGCTGGATGGCATGTGTGTGTGTGTGTGTGTATGTGTGTGTATGTGTGTTTATGCGCACATGGACCTGTGTACACATACATGGAAAAAAGTAAGCAAACCAGTATGAAACTTCAGTCATCCTGTGGTGTGGGAACTGATGTTGGAACAGTGTCTGTATTAATGATGATGTACCTGTTGGAACTGGTCCTTCTGTAGCTGTTGGTGGTCAGGACCTTGGTTTATCTAAATTAACACTTCCCCACCATTACCAAGCCTTACATCGCACTATGTATGCTTTCTTAGTCTAAGGACCCTAAGAACTCTCAATGCTGAGGCATGGCTTCTTTTCTATTGAATTAGATGCTTACAAAGGAACTCTCGCCTGAGATACCTATTGTTTCTTCCCTTCTGTTTGTTCAAACTTTATTCATCTTATGAAGCTTAGCTCATGTTCCACATCCTCCATGAAACTTTTCCTGTGTATGATGTGTATGATTCATGCCTCAATATTTGGGTGGCTGAAGGGAATAGGCATGTGTGTATATGTATGTGTATATATGTATATGTTTATATATGTGTATGTGTAGGTATATAGGTTTATGTGTGTGTATATATATACATGTATGTGTATGTATATATATATATGTATGTATATATATTTACAGAGAGAGAGA
>JAQQSZ010014792.1:0-11429 GCA_028646595.1 Phalanger gymnotis
CCCCAGTAGAACTTTTGTACATCTTCTGAGAATTTCAAACACAACCTAAAATATAAAATTTCCCTGATGTATAAGATCACAACTCAATATCTAGAAGGGACCATAGAGATAATCTAGTGACTATCCAACCCTCTTGTTTTACAGATGAGGAAATTGAGGTCCTGGCAGATTAAATGAGATGTCAAAGATCCCATAAGTGGTAAACATCAAAAAGAGTATTTGTATCCAGTATTTGTATCTTGACTCAGGAGTCAGTGATCTTTCCTCAGTACCACACTGATTCCCAAATAGCTTGCAATCCCCAAAACAGAATTCCATCCTTACCCCAAGGATAAACTGAGCTGCCTCAGTTAAGTACTTAAGGGACTGCTAGGTGGTGCCGTGGATAAAGTGCTGGCCCTGGATGAATCTCCCTGAGTTCAAATCAGGCCTCAGACACTTACTAGCTGTGTGACCCTGGGCAAGTTACTTAACCCTGTTTGCCTCCATTTCCTCATTTGTAAAATGAGCTGGAGAAGAAAATGGCAAACCAATCCAGTATCTTTGCCAAGAAAAAAAAAAACCAAATGGAGAAACAAAATGTTGAACGCAATTGAAATGACCGAACAAGAACAACAAAATACTGAAGTGTAGGTACATTTTCTTATCAGATATTTTCATCACCTTCAACAGCATGAGCTTTGTCTTAAATAATTCTAGACTTGATTTCTGTGCCATGAACCCTAAAAAGCCTATCTGGTCATTTTGATATTTCACAACATGCTAATTCATTAGATAGTACCTCAAGCTAAGCAGTAGCAGAAATAGAATACACATTCCTATATTCTCTTCTTTGAAATGAGCTATTCTGACTCATTTTAAATAATTATTCACAAAATTTAATAGTTTAACCTACAATAGAATGTTCTCTCTGTACATCAATGGAAAGCAGTCTAAGATTACTACCAGAATGTTTCTTGTATAGCAACTAAGATTGAATTTGTTACTTATAATATCTTGTTAAGATAAATATGGGGATATATTTGTACGTGAAGTATACAAATATGCAATATTGAAATTTAATAGTCTGCCCTGAAAGCACATATCAGGGAACATGCTATGAGAACAGAAGGTTGAACATTTAATCCCAAATTCAAAAAAAAAGTTGGGAAAAATGATATATGGCCACCTATGGGCTCTGGAACAGCCTTATAAATAGCCATTCATTCACTTGTTCAGAGTGAGTAATGATTTATGCCACCTAAGTAATAAAGAATGCTGATTTCATTTATTCTATTACCTGAGGGGTCTCCTGGGTAGTGATTCCCAGGTGAGGGGCAACCTGGAGCCCTAGAGGTCCTAAATATTATACAGGTTAGTCTGCCTATAGCTGTGTCTTGTGTTATTTCGGGTTTAGAAGTAGCTTCAAAAATTCAATAAAATCCCAATCTCCCCCTTTTTCATGACAATTAGAGAGGCACAGCACCTCTACAGGAGAAGACCACCAAATGAAAAAGTATGAGAATCATTTTTTCTAAGATAACGCTACTCCTAATTGAAGGAAGTGAGAGGGTGGAGTGGGGAGTCAGTACCTCCAAGGCAGTTTGGGATGAGAGCAAGACAGAACACCAAATACCAGTTTGGTTTGGTAATAATACATTTAACATTATTTGAAAGAGATGAGCTGACTTTCTGTGTTTGCAGATGCTTTCACTACAGCCTTTTTTTTTCCTCAACCTTTAGAAACTTCAGAAACAGACTGAGGTATATGGGAAAAGCTACAATGCAGCTTGATAGTTCATGTGAGTGGAGAGGAGGAGGGAGGGCGAGATAAGCCTTCTATTTAGAATCAGATGACCATATGACTAAGTTATCATTACCTTTGTGATATAAAACAAATCACTTAACCTCAACTGTCCATAATTTCCTCATTTGTAAAATGGGAATTGGTTGGACCAGATGATCCTTAAGGCCCCCAGGTCTGAATACCATTGTAGAAGAGAAACACCAGGAGCTGATGACTGGAACCATAGCCACTTTGCCCAGCCACTGTGGTTTACATGAGTTCAACTCTGGAGAAGTATGGCCTCTCATCAGGGGATCGGTCTCTCCATTCTTAGAATCATTGGCTCATTGCCTCCACCTCAGCATTCCTAGAGAAAGTTACAAATTATTGTAATATTTATGGCTTGAAATATAAGAGGTTCCTTCACAAAGAAGGAGAGAGTAAAAACAGAGATATCTAACAAAACAAAAAAAAAGCAGTGCTGGAGGCAGAACCAAGATGGCAGAGAGAATCCAAGAAGTTGTCTGAGCTCTCCCCAGTTTCCCTTGGAAATAATATGAAATCAAGCCTCTAAAAGGATTCTAAAGCTAGATGACCCACAAAAAGAAGGAATAGAACAATTTTTCAGCTTAAGATAACATATAAGCATATTTAGCAAAGGTCTGTCTCACATAGGTAAAAAGGGAGTGCAGCCCAGGACAAATGATGTCTGGGCAAGCCAGCAGGAGGCCCTTTGCCACAGCACAGGTCAGCAACTAAGGCCTCTTCATCCTGCCTCAGCAAGCTGGTGGCACCACCACCTATGAGGCCTCCAGTCCCAGCATAGAAGGCAAAAAGCCAGTCCCAGAACTCCAGCACAACAGGCACAATTAGACCAGATGACCCCAGCACAGTGGGCAAGCCTCAAGCCCTGGAGGCCATGGCACAGAAAGCCAACGACTGTACCCCTGGACCCCAGTGCAAGAAGATTGGGATACTGCCCCCTGTGACCCAGGAACAGAGCTCACCTGAAAAAGTCACTAAGTAGGCTAAAAGATGAGAAAAAAAAACAGAAAAATCCCTAACCACAGACTATGATGATAGGGAAAACCAAAACGCAAACTCAGAAGAGGACAACAATGTCAAAATTCCTACATGTGGAGCTTCAAGGGGGAATATGAATAGGTCTCAAGCCCAAAAGGACTTCTTGGAGGAGCTCAAAAAGAATTTTAAAAACCAGAGAGGTAGAAGAAAAATTGAGAGTTGTGCAAGAATCAACAGCTTGGAAAAGGAAGGACAAAAATTGACTGAAGAAAACAATTCCTTAAAAAGTAGAATTGTCCAAATGGAAAAGGAGATACAAAAGCTAACTAAAGAAAATGTTTCCTTAAAAATTAGAATTGGGCATGTGGAAGCTAAAGAGTCTATGAGACATCAAGAATCAGTTAAACAAAATCAAGAGAATGAAAAATAGAAGAAGATGTAAAATACCTCATTGGAAAAACAACTGACCTGGAAAATACATCCAAGAGAGATGATTTAAGAATTATTGGACTATCTGAAAGCCATGATCAAAAAAGGAGCCTGGACAGCATCTTTCAAGGAATTATCAAGGAAAACTGCCCTGATATCCTAGAACCAGGGTAAAATAGTCATTGAAAGAATCCACCAAACACCTCCTGAAAGAAATCCCAAAATGAAAACTCCAAGGAATAACATAGCCAAATTCCAGAAACATCAAGTCAGGGAGAAAATATTGCAACTAGTCTGAAAGAAACAATTTGATATCCAGGAGCCAGAGTCAGGATTACACAGGACTTAGAAGCTTCTACATTAAAGGATCAGAGGGCTTGGAATATGTTATTCCAGAAGGCAAAGGAGCTTGGATTACAACCAAGAATCAACTACCCAACAAAATTTAGCACAATCTTTCAGGGGAAAAGGTGGACACTCAATGAAATAGGAAATTTTCAAAGTTTCCTGATAAAAAGACCACAACTGAACAGAAAATTTGATCATCAAATACAAGACTCAAGAGAAGCATAAAAAAGTAAACAGGAAAGGAAAAAAAACATGTTATTCAATAAGATTAAACTGTTTACATCCTTACACAGGAAGATGATGCTTGTAACTCTTGAGAATTGTATCTTTATTAGAGAAGTTAGAAAGAGTATACACAGACAGAGGGTAGGGGTATACGTTGACTTTGACGTAATGATATAAAAAAAATTAAGGGGCGAAAAAAGAATTGTACTGGGAGAAGAGGAAAGGGAGAGGCAAGATAGGATACGTTATATCACATGAAGAGGTGCAAAAGACCAATAACTGTAGAAGGAAAGAAGGGAAGGGGTGAGCATTGCATGAACCTTACTCTCATTGGATTTGGCTCAAAGAGGGAATAACATACACACTTAATTGGATACAGAAATTTATCTTACCCTATAGGGAAGTAGTAGGGGAAATGGGAAAGAAAGGGAAGAGGGGGCTCATACAAGAGTGGGAAGAAGAGAGGGCAGAGAATGGGGAAATAGGAGAAATGGGAAAAAGGGAGAGGAGCTGATAGAAGTGAGGGCAGATTGAGGGAGTTGGTGGTCAGAAGCAAAAAAAAAAAATTGTGAGGATGGAAAGGGTGAAAGGAGATAGAAAAGTATAAACGGAGTCGGGGGGAATAGGATGGAGGGAAATAAACAGCAATCACAATTGCGAATGTGAATGGAATGAACTCTCCCATAAAACAGAAGCAGAGAGCAGAGTGGATTAAAAACCAGAGTCCTGCAATATGTTGCTTACAAGAAACACATTTGAAACAGAGAGGTTACACACAGAGTAAAGGTCAAAGGCTGGAGCAGAGTATGTTATGTTTCAGATGAAGTAAAAAAAAAAAATCAGAGGTAACAATCCTGATCTCAGAAAAAGTAAAAGCAAAATCTAATTTTAAAAGCAAGATCTAATTAAAAGAGATAAGGAAGGAAACTACACCTTGTTAGACAATGAAGTAATATCAATACTAAACATATGCATCAAGTGGTATGTCATACAGATTCTTAGAGGAGAAGTTAAGGGAGTTACAGGAAGAAATAGATAGCAAAACTATACTGGTTGGGGAGTGGAGATCTCAACCCTCTCCCCTCAGAACTAGATAGATCTAACCACAAAATTAACAAGAAAGAAGTTAAGGAGGTAGACAGAATTTTAGAAAAAGTTAGATATGACAGATCTCCGGAGAAAATCAAATGAGGATAGAAATGAATGTACCTTTTTTTCAGTGGTGCATGGAACCTACACAAAAATTGGCCATAAAAACCTCACAATCCAATGCAGAACACCAGAAATATTAAATGCATCTTTTTCAGATTATAATGCAATAAAAATTACATGTAATAAAGGACCATGGAAAGACTAAAAATTAATTGGAAACTAAATAATCTAATGCTAAATAATGAGTGAGTAAACAACAAATCATAAAAACAATCATAATTTCATCAAAGAGAATGACAATAATGAGACAGCATACCAAAACTTATGGGATGCAGCAAAAGCAGTTCTTGGGGAAAATTTTTTATCTCTAAATGTTTACGTGAATAAAATAGAGAAAGAGGAGACCAATGAATTGGGCATGCAACTAAAAAGGCTAGAAAAAGAACAAATTTTAAATCCCCAATTAAATACCAGATTATAAATTCTGAAAATCAAAGGAGAAATCAATGAAACTGAAAGTAATAAAACTATTAAACTAATGAATAAAATTAAAATATGGTTTTATGAAAAAAATATTAAATTGATAAATCTTTGGTTAATTTTATTTTAAAAAAATGAAAAAAGAAAACCAAAGAACCAATAACAAAAAAATGAAAAGGGTGAATTCACTACCAATGAAGAGGAAATTAAAGCAATAATTAAGAGCTATTTGACCCCCAGCTCAAGGATAAAATATTAAAAGCAATGAGAATACAACAATTTAAATATGATGGTGCCACAATTAGAATCACACAAGACATAGCAGGGGAAACATTAAAGGACCACAGGTTTTGGAACACTATGAATCAAAGAGCAAAAGAACTGGAGCTCCTCCCTAAAATATCATACCCAGCAAAGTTAAGCATAAACCTGAATGAAAAATAAAATGGACATCTGATCAACTGTCAGACTTTGAAGACTTTGTCAAAAAAAATCTGAACTTAATAGATTTGCCATACAAGAGCCAAGAGAAATATAAAGTACATAGCAAAGACTGATTATAAGGGATTCAATAAGGACAAACCATTTACTTTTTATATATGTAAAATGTAAAACATATGTCTAAGATTCTTATTAATAATTGTGTAGCTTATAAGAAAGATTAAGGGAAACCTGAGTATGATATGAACTTAAAAAGTAAAACCATTTAGGAACAGCTAAAAAGAGTTATTATTTTATACAAATGAAGTGCAAAAGGAAGAATCAATACAGAGGAATTAGATGGGGGAGAAGGACTGGTAGTTCTGGTAACCTGCTTTCATTGGGAATGGGTTTAAGAGGGAACAATACATATATTTAGAAGAGTATAAAAGTCTTCTAAATTCAGAAGAAATAAAATGGTAGGGGCATAGGGAGAGGAAAGAGGACAAGGGAAGGATCTTTAGAGGGGAGGGTGAGGGGGTGTTTACATTGATGGAAATGGGAGGATAGGGGAGAGATCCTTGGAGGGGGGTAAGCAAGTAACAGGAGGGCAAGGTGGCAAGTAGAAATAAAGTAGAGCAGGCAGGAGGGATAAGAAACAAACGATATGGACAAACATAAAAACAAAGATCAGGAATAGAATGTGAGAAAGCATACATATATGTATATATTTATGTATATATATATGTATATATTCATATATATATAATATATGTATATGTATATAGCTATATTGAAGCATATCCAAACTTAATTGCAGCCTTCTGGGGGGAGGGGAAAAAAGAACAAAGTAAAAAAGTGCACACAAAAAAAAACTTACAAGGAAGCAAAGAAAAGATGGACAGTTCTCAACTCAAAGTGTATTATTTATCATACAGGCTTTCTTGAAATGAAAATTTGTTATATATTTTGAAACCTCTTTTATGTTCTGCTATGCACAACATGCTTTTTTTCTTTCTTAACTTGTTTCTTTTCTTTATTCTGTATTTGTGGTCTCAAGTTTGAGGCTAAAATAAAAGTTTTTAAATGAGCTCTTTTGGCCAGTTGTGTACCAATAAATCTGACAATCAAAGCAAAATGGGTGAATATTGGCAAAAATATATATTGCCCAAATTAACAGAAAAGGAAATAAAGTACTTAAATACCCCATTTTGGAAAAAGAAATTGAACAAGCCATCAATGAGCTCCCTAAGGAAAATTTGCTAGGGCCAGATGGATTTACAAGTGAATTCTACCAAACATTTAAAGAACATTTGATTCCAATACTATATAATCTCTTTGGAAAAATAGGCAAAGGAGTCCTGCCAAATTCCTTTTATAACATAAATATGATACTGATACTTAAACGAGGAAGAGTCAAAACAGAGAAAGAAAATTATAGATAATTTCCCTAATAAATGCTGATGCAAAAATTTTAAATAAAATATTAGCAAAAGAGTACAGCAATTTATCATGCGGATAATACACTATGACCAGGTGGCATTCTTACTGGGAATGCAGGGCTGGTTCAATATTAGGACAGCTATCAGCATAATTGACCATATCAATAACAAAACTAACAGAAATCATATGATTATCTCAATAGATGCAGAAAGAGCTTTTGACAAAATATAGCACCCATTCATATTAAAAATACCAGAGAGCATAGGAATAAATGGAGTTTTCCTTAAAACGATAAGCTATTTTTAACAGTACAATGATCCAAGACGATTCCGAAGGACTAATGATGAAGCATAATATATGCCTTCAGAGAAAGAATTGATATTGATTGAATCCAGACTGAAGCATGCTACTTTTCTCTTTCTTTCTTTCTTTTTTTCTTTTATTTGTCTTCTTGTACAAAATGACTAATATGGAAATGTTTTACATAATTGCATATGTATAACCTATATCTGATTGCTTACCATCTCAGAGAGGAGGGAGGGAATAGAGGGAGAGAAGGAAGGATAAAATTTAAAACTCAAGACTTCAAATAAAAATGTTTTTAAAAATTGGGGAAAAATTAAAAAGATAACCTACAAAAAAATGATAAGCAGTATCTATCTAAAACCATCAGCAAGCATTATATGTAATAGGGATAAGCTAGAAGCCTTCCCAATAATATCATTGGTGAAACATTGAGGTCCCTATTGGGGAAAAGCCACAAAACACAGTAACAAGTAAAAGCCATAACTTAAACTCTGTGAAAGGTGGAAGTTTAGACATGGTGACCTGTTAAAATTATAATTCAGATACTGAGTCATAACTCAGATAATGCATCCAGCCATAACACAAACATAGTGATCAGTTTGTGACCCTGTGTTTGGGCATTTACTCAACAACACTGGCATAACATCCAAGCTCAGAAATGACCTCTTTACTAAGCAGAAAAGCCAAAATATCCACCCATCAGTAGCAATGTGTTCTATAGCTCTTCCTCTCTTTGTTTGATTTCCATAATTACCACTGAGCTTTCTGGGAGTCTTTGTAGGGGATCCAATCTGTAGTCTGGACACCTCCCTAGGCTGATGATTTATTAAACTCTTGGCAGGTATCCATCATTCTGCCCTAATGTATTCTGCCCCAATTGATTAAACTACTATGTATAACCAATATGGAACCCCCAGCCTCTTCCTTTAATATTGAATTTGCCCACTGTTTGTTGGGGGGGCAGGGAGTGGAGGGACTGTGAATATCCCTGTACAGGGGATTTCTAGGTGTTATACCCATCATCACAACTACTATTCAACATTTTACTAGAAATGTTATCTTTAGCAATAAGAGAAGAAAAACAAATTTAAGCAATTAGAATAGGCCATGAGGAAACAAAACTATCACTCTTCGCAGATGATATGTTGGTATACTCAAAGAATCCTAGAGAGGATATACATGAAACAATTAACAACTTAAGTGAAGCTGAAAGATGTAAAATAAACCCACACAAAAACATCAGCATTTCTATATAATAACAACAAAGTCCAGCAACAAGAGACAGAAAAATAAATACCACTTAAAATAACTCTAGACAATATAAAATTAGGAGTCTACCTGCCAAGACAAACCCAGGAACTATATGAACACAATTACAAGATACTTTTCATACAAATAATGTCAGATCTAAACAATTGGAAAATTTTCAATCACTCGTGGGTAGGCCAAGCCAATATAATAAAAATAATAATTCTGCCTAAGCAAATTTACCTATTCAGTGCCATGCCAATCAAAATACAAAAAAAAAAAATATTTTATAGAGCTAGAAAAAAATAACAACAAAGTTCATCTGGAAGAACAAAAGTTCAAGAATACAAAGAGAATTAATGAAAAAATGCAAAAGAAGGGAGCCTAGCCAAACCAGATACAAAACTACATTATAAAGCAGCAATCATCAAAACTATTTGGTACTGGCTAAGAAATAAAAGTATTGGATCAATGGAATAGATTAGGTACATAAGACATAGTAGTAAATTATTATAGAAATCTACTGTTTGATAAACCCAAAGACTCCAGTTTCTGGGATAAGAACTCACTATTTGACAGAAACTGCTAGGAAAACAGGAAAATAGTATGGCAATAGGCATAGACCAACATCTCACACCCTATGCCAAGATAAGATCAAAAAGGGTACATGATTTAGACATAAAGCATGATACCATAAGCAAATTAGGAGAGCAAGGAATAGTTTATCTGTCAGAGCTACGGAAAAGGGAAGAATTTATGACAAACAAGAGATAGAGAACATTATGAAATGCAAAATGGATATTGATTTATATTAAATTTTAAATGTTTTGCACAAGGAAAACCAATGCAACCAAGATGAAAAGGAAAGCAGAAAGCTGGAAAATAATTTTTATAGCCAGTGTTTCTGAAAAAAGGCCTCCTTTCTCAAATATATAGAGAACTGAGTCAAATTTTTAAGAATGTAAGCCATTTCCCAGCTGATAAATGGTCAAAGGATATGAACAGGAAGTTTTCAGATGAAGAAATTAAAGCTATCTATAATCATATGAAAAAATGTTCTAAATCACTATTGGTTAGAGAAATTCAAATTAAAACAACTCTGAGGTACCACCTCATACCCATCAGATTGGCTAATGTGACAGAAAAGGAAAATGATAAATGTTGGAGATGTGGGAAAATTGGAATGCTAATGTATTGTTGGTGGGGTTGTAAACTGATCCAACCACTCTGGAACCATGTCCAAAAGGTTATGAAACTGCGCATACCCTTTGATCCAACAATACCACAACTAGGTCTATATCCCAAAGGGATAAAAGGACTCACATGTACAAAAATTTTTATAGTAGTACTTTTTGAGGTGGCAGAAAATTGGAAAATAAGGGGATGCCCATCAATTAGGGAATGGTTGAACAAGTTGTGGCATATGACTATAACAGAATACTATTGTGCTATAAAAAATGATGAGCATGTGGATCAGAAAAACCTGGAAAGACTTACATGAACTGATTGATGCTGAGTGAAGTGAGCAGAACTAGGAGAATATTGTACACAGTAACAACAACATTGTGCTATGATCATCTTTGATAGACTTGGCTCTTCCCAGCAATGCAATGATCTAAGACAATTCCAAAAGACTCATAATGGAAAAATGCTATCTACATCCAAAGAACTATGAAATCTGAAGGCATATCAAAGCACACTCGTTTGTTTGTTTGTTTTTGTTTTTTCTTTCTCATAGTTTTTCCCTTTTGTTCTGATTCTTCTTTCACAACACAACTAATATGGAAATACATTTAATATAATTGTATATGTTAAAAAAAGAGCAGTGCTCAGACTAGAAGAATCAGTCATAGCATACATTAATACAGCGATTCAGTAACAATTTATGACTACAGATATAATTGGCTAGAAATTTGATAGGCGTCATCACAACATAACACGATTGTGCAACACTATAATTTGGGCATTTCACATATCACCTCTTCACCATGCATTATCTGATCAAACAGCCAAATTTGATCTTTTAAGAGGCCTCTCTCTTCAATGCCTATACTTCCATTGCCTCTAGCCAAATCCTGCTGCTATTGCTGCAACTGTAAACAGCCTGATAGATGCTGCCCTTATAGCCTGCACCTGTATGTCTTCCACAACCTCTCAGTATTCACAAAGTCATTTACTAATTCAAAGGAAACACAAAAATAAGGGCAAATGCAACAAGACCCCTGGTATATGCTTGCCTATAGGGAGAATTACATAGGAGGAGAGAAAACCCTTCCTTTATATCCTGTCACCTGGAGAACAGAAGCAAAAGGAACTGTCTTGTCTTTTAAAAGGCCCCCTGAGTCCTCAGCACTTCTCTTAGTTGTCAAAGAAGGAACTCTAGGGCGATGAGGTGTACATGACTGCAAGCCAGGCACTCAAGTTTTCTCATAGTTGACCAGAACTAGAGGGCAAGGTGGGGGAGGGAGGAAAAGTCAAGTGGAGAAGAGCACCATATTGTGAAATATCAACAGTGAGGGAGGTACATGAAAAATTTTGGCTTTATTTTCACGATGAGAGAATGAAAAACAAGAATGAATCTAACATAGAG
>JAQQSZ010014793.1:0-11428 GCA_028646595.1 Phalanger gymnotis
TGGGAGGGGAGTGGGGTGACAGAAGGGAGGGCTGACTGGGGAACAGGATAACCAGAATATATGCCATCTTGGAGTGGGCAGGAGGGTAGAAATGGCGAGAAAATTCATAATTCAAATGTAACGGCGAGAGTTAGAGCCGACCCCTACCATCGCTGGACATCTGTGCCCAGGGCCTGCTGAGATAAACTCAGGGCTCTGAGGTATGGAGGGGACAAGATGGAATCAGGAGGAAGGGGCTTGCCCTTGTTGTCAACGTGGTACCAGGTTCTTTTCCGGATTTACCTATGCTCAGGTGAATCATGGGGAGAGTGCTAGAAGGAAAGGGGAGGAGAGTAGACAAGACCAGGTGGCCCTATTGCTACGTAATCAAAGCTTTAAAAGGTCGCGATTAACCTGAAATAAATCGGAACTGCTTTTCACCATCATGCCTCCCGCGTCATTCATTGCCCACGAGATCAGGCCTTTGCAAAGGCCTGGGAGTTTGGGGTAAGTGGGACCCCAACATTCAAACTCTTGTGAAAATCAATGCTGAAAAATAATATGTTAAATAAATAAAATAAAATTTAAAAAAAAAAGAAAAAGAAAAAAATAAATAAACTGCAACATCCAGAACAAAGAAAGTCTGCGTAATTTCTGGGTGAATTCAGAACTTTTCTAATCTAAGTCAGATTATCCAGACCTGATTACTAAAGTAATAATCCCACCAAGAACTTAATGACAGGGATAATATGATCTTTTAATCACAGTGATTAATGCATTTCATGTACAGTAATAAAACACCCTCAACAATAGTTCTCTAACCTATACCAAGCTTTGCAGAGATGATCAATATTCCATATAAGCATCAATTCATTAAGTCTCACAAGACTGCTGAAGGGAAACTGAATATTATTAAAAAATCATTTTACAGATGGTTAAGAGAGGTCTGAGAGCAGATATGGGAGAAAAGGGCATTATTGTCTCAGATCCATGGCATAATTACTTGGTTGTTTAAAGTAAAAATCTGCATATTAAATTCAGCACAGTGGAGAACATATTCTTTATGAACAGACACACACACACACAAAAATGCCTGATTAGATCTATTTTTGAATTAGTTCATTAATACCAGGCCTGATAGACTTAATTCTCCCCTGGAAACTCCTACTTTGATTGTGGGGAGAGGTTTTCATAGCTGATAGAAAGCTTTATCTCAAAGTAGACAGGTTGGTCGTTTTTGTTGTTGTTTTACTTGTTGGGCCATTATGACAAGTTCAAAAATGAGAGAATGAATGCTCTGTAAATTAATTTCATCTTTGCCCTCCTGAGAACCATCATATCTCCCATTTCCTTAGTTACATCTCCCCAGAAATCATTAATTCTATCACCTGACTCTTCATATTTAACCATTAAAGATAATGGCATTTTTTACTTAAATAAACACAGCTAAAGGGGCAGAATTTATACAATATTGAGAGGAATTTACCTCGAGAATGTTTGCAATTATGCATGAATAGTGGGAATGAATTTCATAGAATTATAGGATAATGAAACCCAAAAGAAATATACAAACAAAATAAATGAAGTTTTATTTATTTGTGTTTTGTGTGCATATACATATAATACATTATTTCAGCAATTCCCAGGCTTTGACATTATGGCCATTTTATAGATGATGGAATTATGGTTCTGAGAATGTATGTGACTCCCATAGGGCAGTACAGATGTTCTGATGATCATCCAGTGCAGTATCATTTTGCAAATGAGGAAGAAGAGTTGGGAATTATTTTCCTGAGGTCACACAGTGAGCAGAAAAACTGAAACTAAAATCCATTATAGCTATTTCTACATGCCAAGTCAGTCAGTGGATACACCTTTGTTACGAGCTTACTATAGTCTGAGATATAAAGAAAGGCAAAATACCATTAAAGGCAGGGATGTAAGAAAACCAGGAAATGCCTCATGAAGAAGGTGGAATTTGAACCATGAAGGAACCATGAAGTCATGAAGGAAGGTAGGGGAGGTGAAGAAAGAGTTTCAGACATTGGTGAGAGCCACTGAAAAAGTACAGTTTAGAGATAGAGTGTCCTGTGTGGGAAATATCAAGTAACTCAGTAGAACCAATTCTAGAGTAATACAGAGGAGAGTAAGGTGTAAGAAGGCTGAGATAACAGGAAAGGACTAAGTTGTGAATGAATGTAAAGGGCAAATTGATTTGATCCAGGTGAGAAGGGGTCAATGGAGTTTATTAAGTTCGTGCATGGAATGGTCAGAAGAGGGCTTTAGGACAATCACTTTGGTAAGTTGCGTGGAGGATGGATTGGTACATGTGGACCACCATCCCATGCAGCTGAAGGTACACCTTTTAAATCTGTGTCATGACAAATTTTATTTGAAAAAAAAGTTCCTAAATCTTTTTTAAAATAAAAGAATGTGAGTTCTGAAGATAGAACTTTTGAGCTTTTTAAATTTCTTCTTTACAGATATTTGGAGCATTTCTACACAAATTTAAAAGGGACTTCAAGGAAAGGCTGGTCGACCTCTAGTTGGGTACATTGTAGAGTGGAAATGATTCTTCTTTAGCTGTAAGTTAGACTGGAGGGACAACCGAGGCACCTTCCCACTCTGAAATTCTGTGCTTATATGACTTTTCTGTTTTCCTGACCTAGACCACATGTATTTTCTATACTGCTCCTTTATACTATGACATTGCAACAAAGCCACATGCTAGCCTTGCTGTAATCTTTGGTGGTCTCTCGCAAAGGCCTGCTTTCCAAAAGCAACAGATATTACACTAAAAGCTTTCCTATAGACATTGACTCAATGTAGAAAATTATCAGAACAATGGCAATTGACAGCTTTTGCAAAATGGTGCCAGTTTAGGACATCTCCTCATCTTTTAAACCAGTCTCCACATTTTACTTCTCTATTGACAAGACTGGGCTAAATAAAATTGGGAATGGCTTAAGCAGTTTCTATTCTTGAATATGTGACAATATTTTATGTTTTGACTTTTGTTTGTTTTTAAATTTATAAAAAAAACCTTTTACTGAAGTATTGTTCTCATTGGAAAAGAAATTTGATAAAGTAAATCAGAAGAGCTGCCTTTAAATTGATAATAAGACTTGAGGATAGAGTATTACTTGTGAAAGCAGGTCTCCTATTTCAGTGTTTGTCAAACCATCCTGTCACAGTGACACCCAGAAATTATTTTTTAATGTTAGAATATGTTAGAGGCCTATATTCGGACACATCAATGACAAAAATCCTATAGTTTATATCCTAAAGTCAGACTGATATTCAAGTAACAGATAAATAAATCCCTTTAAGAAATGTCAATTAAGAAAAATGAAATTAAGAAAATCAGACCACTATAGCACACAATTAGTTAATTTACTCTTAGAATAATACCAAAATTTGATATCCTTAGGGCTAAGATTTGTAAAGTGCTGAAAAAGTCTAAAAGTAAGTGAAGATATATTAATTCCATTAGAAAACTACATAGTTGTCAGTCATGGTAGGGGTTACTACATCCATATCGTCATCATCATCATCATCATCATCATCATCATCACCACCACCACCACCGCCACCAGTACCACTGCCATCATCAAGAACAGTGATAATTAATGTTTATTTTGAGTTTTTAGGTTGGCAAAGAACTTTTACCTAGGTTACTTTATTTGATTCTCAGACTTACCCTATAAAACAGGTGTCATTATTATTCTGTTTTAAAGATGAGGAAAATTGTATGGGGAGACATTAAGAGACTTTCCAGGGTCATATGGCTAGTAAAGGTTTTAAATTCAGGTCTTTCTGATACCAAGGTCTACACTCCATCCACTGTACCACCTAGAGACCTCTTGCTTTCGTGGTGTCTTGCAAAGAGTGGTGAAGAAGTCTGGATTTTAATTTTTCTTTTTCACAAACTTGAGTGACTATAGATAAATAACTTAATTCTCCTAGGTCTCAATTTCCTATTTTGTAAAATGAAAAGCACAGGCTTATATTATCACTAAGGTCCCTTAAGGCTGGACAATTCTATCGTTTATTAAACAAGGTCATTACTCATGTCACTATATAATCATTTGACATTTTCATTTTTTGAAAGTATGTTAATATATGAAAAAAAGACATCTTGAACCTGTTGAAAACAAGGATTACACAACATTTTCCAAATAAGGAAACTACTATTTCCACATGGGAGTAATATTGATGGTTTCATTAGGGTCAAAAGCCAACGTTAACAGCAAAAGGAAGAAAATATTCAAAACAAAGCCTTTTGGCCAGACCCCATTACATGAAGATTTGCTGATTGTGGCATTACCCTAATGCTCCCTAGCCCTATCTCCCAGTGAGAAGGCCCTGACAGGGGCTGCTTTTGGTCTGGGAATTCAAGGGAGGTTTCCTTATTCTATCTTAATGTGTATTTTTTAAAGCAAAATATAGTGGCTCAGAATAGAATTATTCCTGCCTCTCTTTGTATAAGGATCCAGATTGCAACAGAAAGCTTCCTAAGTACTTTTCCTTAGGCCAGAGTCTAACCTGGAAGTCTAACTGAAGTCTAATTGCAATCTTATCTAAAACTTGGATGTAAATTATAATGCAGACATTAAGAAGTTCTAGGATTCCCTCTTTGAATTTACTAATGTATGTAACTAAAGTTTCTTTCCTAAACAGACAGATGATTAACCTGCGTTGTTTTTTTTTTTTTTTTTTTGATCTCCAGTTATGGGGATTCCTCTGTAGCTTTTTTCATTATTTTAACATAATTATTTTTTTAAAAGTATGCATCTTGTGTCTGGCTGAAATACCATACTATTTCCTTTCCTTGGTTCCCACTGGAGACAGAAAATAGCAGAGCACAACTTCCAAATTTGTCCAGGGAAACCCTAATTAGTCTAAAGTCAGAATATGTCTGATAAACTCTCTTGACCTAGATTATTGCTACATCTAAATGTGACAGGACTCATTCAGGTTTGCCTAATCCTACATTTTGTCCACAATGGCTATTTACTCTTAATATTCAGATCATGTGCAGAAAAGAGTCTTGTGAAGCTTGAGAAGTGCAATATTAGCAGCTATGAAATACGCTACATCTATAACCACCCATTATGGAAAATGAGGTTACATGCACCCACATAACTACTCAGTAAAGATAATGAGATTAAATTCACTATTATCTAAATATCTACTGGCTACAGAAAAAAAGGAGAAAAATCATGAAAATCTCCCACTAACCCAATGGCTTATACAAGATATTTTGTTCCGTTTCAATAATGCCCTCTACTCTCTGACTCAACTCTATCAGAAACCACAAATTGAAATAATAAATAAAGTAGATTTCATTATAGGAAGATCCTCTAGTTTTTGGCACTCACATTAGGAAAAGGCACAATAATAGTCAGTTCCCAGTGTAATATTTCACCAGCTTCTATGAGAAATTGTAAAGCATAGAGTCAGCTTCATTTGCAAAAATGAGACATAGGAAGATATATATATATATATATATACACATATATATGAGTATATGTATATATGTATATGTGTGTATAGAATATATGGGTGTGTGTATATAAACAATTCAAAGACAGTGAAGTAACTCTATCCTTAAACTTTAAAGAGTAAACCAAAATCAAAACCAAAAGCTACTCTATTATGCAAGGAAAAATGAATCATCGTTGAATGAATGAATCATTGCAATGAATGCTAATTTTTTTTTATTTTTAAAACAACTAAACTACCAAAATGTTAGAGATACAATGGAAAAGAATGTATGTACTAAAGTGTGCATTACATTCAATGAATCAGTATTTTTTAAGCATCTACTTATCACAGTGAGGATACAAAAAGAGGCAAAAGACAATCCCTGATCTCAAGGAACTTACAATCTAATGGAAGAGATAACATGAAAACAAATATTTACAAAGCAGGATCCAAACAGGATAAATAGCAAATAACTAACGGAGGAAAGGTACTTAGAATTAAGAGGGATTGAGAAAGGCTTCCTTTAGAAGATGGGATATTGTTTGGGACTAAAATGAAGACAGAGAGGTCTGCAGTTGGAGCAGAGGAGGGAGAGCATCCTAGGAATGGGAGGGAGAGGGAGAGGGAGAGGGAAAGGAAGAGGGAGAGGAAGAGGGGGAGGGGGAGAGGGAATGAGAATGAGAATGGAGTGTTTTGTTTGTGGAACATTACAAGGCTAGTCTCATTGTATCAAAGAATACACGTCAGGGGCCATGGAAAGATGGGGAGGATGTTAGGCTATGAAGGGCTTTATGTTATGTTATGAAGTGTATTTTGTATGAGATACTGCAGGCAATAGGGAGCTACTGAAGTTTATTGAACTGGGGGATGACACATAAAGAGAATAAAGTACTTGACAGAATTTTATATATTGGTTGTCAGAATTATTTAAGGAAATTCAAGCCCCTACTAAAATAAAACCTTTATGTATGGTTTATATCATTAAGAGACCTAAGAAAAAATGACTATCACGTTAAACTGAATTGGCTGTTTTACAGGCTTTGCTCATAGCTGCGGCAATAGGTTTTGTTGCTAGGTCTACCCAGCCACCCTTTTCTCACCTCCAGAATTTCTATCAATCCATATGTCTTTCTTCTGCCATGATGATGTGCAGTCTATCTAACTGGTGATGCTCCAGGAGGAGCCTGGTAAATTATTCCTGTAAAGGGAGTTTCTTCACTAGAAGTTCCCAAAACCAGGGAACTCATTGGTAAATTATATGTGTGTACACACACACACACACACACACACACACACACACACGCACACACACGCACCCCAAATTGGGGACAAAGGAAAAAGTAACCAAATTAAAGAATAATATAAAGACATTTTTCTTTGGTTGCCAAAGATGCATTTGATGCATAAAATACTACTATGCTTTTAGTACAGTAATTTACATAATTTCTGTGTTTTCCTCCCACTGTTTGTAGTACAGGATTGGAAGTAATTTGCTCAGGTGCTGATACATGCTTATACAATTATATACAGCTTAACTAGCAATGTGAAGGGAAATTCTAAAATACCACATGTATCAGTTAATTTCTACATTCTACTGATCAGCTATGGGTTGAAGGTAATCCCTGTTAAATTCTGCTACGTTGTTTCAATGCATCAGTGCACCAAAGATATCCTTGCAGCAACAGTGTGCCTTATGTTTCCTTATTCCACCATCTAAATCACTAATCAGGAGAGCAGAAGAGGTTGTGGACATGATGGAAATGGGCAGTGGATGGTGAGGGTGTTTATATGTTTAACCGGGCAGCAGCCAGCATGGTGCTTTGTGCACCACAGGCATTCAATAAATATATTTTGAATTAGTAAGGTTGGAAAGTGTTCCAAAATGTGATTTGGGAGAAAACTCATCACATCGTGTCTTACCATATCAAGGTTGGGGCTCATTTTCCTCATATGTAGAATGAAATGTTCTCTAAAACTACTTCCACCTCTTAATAGTTCATGGGAGCAAGTGATTCCAATCAAGTCCTTTATTCATGGGAAAGAAAGGCAGTCACAGAAACCAAAATATTTCAATTATACTGTTCTAATGGTATTTGGTACAATGGATTCATCCATCTCCTCACTTTCTCTGTATCTTTCAAAACAAAACAAATTCCTCTCAGATTAGTCCTGTATAAACCCTCAACACTTCTAACCTAGGCAGCTACTTTATTAGCCAGTATTTTTTTGGTCCATATTTCCCCCAGCTGCAATCCATTTCGTACCTACTACCAGACTAACTTTCCAAAAATCAATTTAAATTATGCAATTTGCCTTCTTGAGAATTTGTAGTGGTCTCTCATTGTTTATCAGATCAAGTGCGAATTTCTCTTCCCAATATTCAGAGCCCTTCAGTGACCTCTTCAACAAGAACTCTTGGCTCTGTTTTTCACAAGTCAAGTCATGGTTATCCTGTGACATTATCCTTGCCTCCTCTGAGTACTCTCTCTTCTTTTCTTGACAATCCACATCCTTTACTTCAATAAAGAATAAGTTCACAACCCATATTCACAAGGCCAGTCATTTTAGACTGACTCCAGCTCTCTATCTCTACTGTATAAATGTACTGTTATAACCACGAATTATTTTCCAGTCATTTTAAGTATCTACCTCTTGTCTTCCCAAGTAGAAGGTGAGCTGCTCCCTTATCCTACAACTTTGTTCCACTGTTAAATGTTTAAAATAATTTTAAATATCACTGATGTGAATCCTCATTCCTTTCAATTATTATTACATCTCCATAAAGTTAGAAGATGATATAATGATTGCTTTCACCCAAAAAATATCACTACTTGCTGGCCAAACTTTTGAGGATGGGATTCCTCATCTGAGCTAGCCTGACTCTCAGACAGACAACTTCATCATTAAGCAATCCCATACTCAAAGTCTTTACAGCTTGGTAGGAACCACTATATCTTGCTTTCCAACAGTATAACCTTTGGCCACCCAATCATCTTCTATGTAATAAAGAACTGTCAAAGTCGAAATTTAGTGGGAGGGTAGTACATATCATATGAGATTAACAAATGGATCATGTGATTTAAAGGTAAAATAGACATTACATTTCTAAACAAATTACCTAATTTTGAAGGTGAAGACATCGAAGCTAGAAAAGTTGTGACTTTCTCAAAGTTAACAATCAAGCAAGCATTTCGTAAGTAACTAGGCACCGGGGAAAAAAAGAATCACTTCCGGACCTCAGGAAACTAACATTCTTTTGGGAGAAAAAACATATTCAAATAATCACACATGTATACACAGTATGTCATTTGAGTAATGAAAAACATGAACAAAACCATAGTGGCTTTGATATCTCATTTCCTATGCCACCTGTTTCAGTTTTTATGCAAACAAACAGCAATCAATGTTTGTTGAGTCACTACGAAGTGTAATAGAATTTATAAAAATGGAGTATGTTGTTGTTGAGTCATTTCAATTGTGTTCAACTCTTTCTAACTCCATTTGAGGTTTTCTTGGCAAAGATAATGAAGTGATTTGACATTTGCTTCTCCAGCTCATTTTACAGATGAGGGAAATGAGGCAAACAGGGTTAACTGACTTGTCCATAGTCACACAACTAGTAAATATCCGAGGCCAGATTTGAACTCAAAAATATGAGTCTTCCTGATTCCTAGCGCAGAACTCTTATTTATTGTGCCACCTAGTGCCCTAAGAACATGCAAATCCATTATCTTATATCCCTCTTTCTACCCACTTAAGCTTGTTCCAGGGTGGCTAATAAATAATAACTTTCAAAAGGTGGAACAGCAACATTTTTTCTCATCTGTCTAGCTTTTGGTAGTAATGAATGTGAAAATGGCCAAATGTGGGAAGAAGGTAGTTTTAGAACAAAGCTTGTGTAATCAACTACAAAAAGAAAAATATATCCAATGTAGGTGGCTATTTCATGGGCACCAACTCCATCATATAACAGGACACAATTTTGCGATGAAAACAGTCACTCATGGATGGATGGGTTTCCTTCCAGTAGTATGTCCAGGTTTCATATTCATGTGCTATTATGAAGAAGCACAGCATTCTGCAGAGAGCACTGGTCTCAGATTCTAAAGAAATAGGTTTGAGCCCCAGATTCCCCCTCTGAAAAATGAAAATAACAACACTTGTATTACCTTCTTCAGAGAGTGGTTGTAATGCAAGGAAAAGAGCTCTCTGTGAACAGTAATGACAATAATGATAGTTTTTAGCTGTACTCCACAAATTCACATTTAACAAAATGCCTGAATTGATGAGATTTTCTCCTTTCTACTTCAGCCTAAGTGATTCCATGAATAAACAAGCTTTCATGGGATGTCAATCTGTTATACTGGCAGCTTTTGTTAGTACTTTGAGTATATTAAATCCTTAGACTTGGAACTTAACATTCTCTCCTACTACTTGATTTTCTTTACTTTCTAATGATGCTCTTAACACTTCTTTGAAAAAGTCAAATTCATATTAAATTATTCAACTTAATTTAGAATTTATTAAGAAATGTTTATGTCTAGAACGTTTTGGGAACTGATAAGTAACATACAACGTTCAGAAGAGCCAAAGATTCTGAGCTTCAATGTGTCAAGAAGTTTAATTTGTTCAGTCAGCGTCTGACTCTTCATAAACCCATCTGGGGTTTTCTTAGCAAAGATGCTGGAGTGGTTTGCTATGTCCTTCTCCAGCTCCTTTTACATATGAGGAACTGAAACCATGTTAAGTGACTTGCCTATGGTCATACACCTAGTAAATGTCTGAGGCCAGATTTGAATTCAGGAAGATAAATCTTGATTCTAAGCCTAGCACTCTAGCCACTGGGCCATCTAGCTTCCCAAGAAATTTATATTTTAATAGAAGTATGGGATGCAAAAATATATCTAAGTATAAAAGAGATACTTCAGTAGTTTGTTGTGTGAAGTTAGTGATGGGGAGAGGGATGTCATAGCTTACTCTAAAAATTCATGGAGGGCTTCTTGGAGGATTTAATATTTGAGCTTTGATTCTTGTTATTTGAATTTAACCCTCATGATGGTTTATATTCTTATATTCAATGCAATATATTCCATGTGATCTAACTCTACAGCAACAGACAAAGGAATAAAGACAAAATGCCTGATTTATTTCCTATATCTCAGGGTATGTATTCGAAGTCCTTGTTTGTCATTTATACTGCTGACAATTGATATACAAATCGTTTTCAATGTCTTATTCCCAATGACAGCCTGTTCTCACTCTAGTATATACCGCTGATATTCTCTCTTTATAGTGAGAATTTCAATGATTATTTTTAGTTTAGGGTATCATGCCTATCTCTGATATGGAACTGAATTAGTCAGCTGGTGTCTTCGACATTTTTTTTTAAATCCTCAGAAAACTCCATTTGTTATACCAGAGAACTTTTTTTATTATTATTAAATATATTTAGTTTTCAGCATTGATTTTCACAGGGGTTTGAATTACAAATTTTCTCCCCATTTCTACCATCCCCCCACTCCAAGATGGCGTATATTCTGGTTATCTTGTGCCCCAGTCAGCCTTCCCTTCTGTCATCCCACTACCCTCCCATCCCCTTTTCTCTTTCTTTCTTGTAGGGCAAGATAAATTTCTATGCCCCATTGCCTGTGTATTTTATTTTCTAGTTGCATGCAAAAACTTTTTTGTTTTTGTTTTTGCACATCTATTTTTTAAAACTTTGAGTTCTAAATTCTCTCCCCTCTTCTCTTCCCACCCACCCTCCCTAAGAAGTCAAGCAATTCAATATGGGCCACATGTGTATCATTATGTATAACCCTTCCACAACACTTATGTTGTGAAAGACTATATTTTGCTTCTTCCTAACCTATCCCCCTTTATTGAATTTTCTCCCTTGACCCTGTCCCTTTTTGAAAGTGTTTGTTTTTGATTACCTCCACCCCCATCTGCCCTCTCTTCTATC
>JAQQSZ010014794.1:0-11428 GCA_028646595.1 Phalanger gymnotis
GGTCTGGTAGGTCCGCGTCTGGTCTGTTCACGCCATGTGCACTGGGCTCAGCTCCGCTCCCCTCAGCTGGGGGCTGGGAGCTCCGTGTGGGACAGACCTTACCCAGAGACCATCCAGGCTGTCCTGGGCTGGAGCCCTGCTTCCCTCTGCCACTTTGTGGGTTGTTTTCTTCAGTATATTTTTCAGTATTTTTTTGGTTCTCCTTTAGCAAGTCATTAACTTGTTTTTATGGTTTTCTTGAATCATTCTCATTTCTCTTCCCAATTTTTCCTCTACTTCTCTAACTTGCTTTTCCAAATCCTTTTTGAGCTCTTCCATGGCCTGAGACCAGTTCATGATTTTCTTGGCGGCTTTCGTTGTAGGCTCTTTGACTTTGTTGACTTCTTCTGTCTGTATGTTTTGGTCTTCTTTGTCACCAGAGAAAGATTCCAAAGTCTGAGACTGAGTCTGTGTGTGTTTTCACTGCCTGGCCATGTTCCCAGCCAACTTACTTGACCCTTGAATTTTTTCAGTGGGGTGTGACTGCTTGTAGAGTATAGAGTACTATGTTCCAAGCTTGGGGGCATGTGCCAGCTGTGCCACACCAGCAGTCCTCCTTCCCCAAGAACCCCCAACCTGGACTGGACTTGGATCTTCAGCAGGCTCTGCACACCTGCTCTGATCTGCCACTTAATTCCTCCCACCAGGTGGTCCTGGGTCCAGAAGGAACTGCAGCTGTAGTTCTGTAGCTGCCTCACCTCCACTGCCCCGGGGCGGCGGCCAAAGCTGAACTCCTTCTTACACTCACTCCCCAGCAGCTTTTCCCACTAACCTTCTCTGTTTTCTTTGTTGTTTGTGGGTTGAGAAGTCTGGTAACTGATGCAGCTCACTGATTCAGGGTGCTAGGTCATGCTCAGCCGGCTCCTGGCTGGGTTGCTGCACACCACCCACACTGGGCTCTGCTCCTCTCCTCTTCCAGCTCCGAGCGGGATAGACCTTACCCAGAGACCATCCAGGCTGTCCTGGACTAGAGCCCTGCTTTCCTCTGCTATTTTGTGGGTTCTGTAGCTCTAGAATTGGTTCGGAGCCAGTTTTCATAGGTTTTTGGAGGGACTTGGTGGGGAGCTCATGCTAGTCACTGCTTTCCAGGTGCTGTCTTGGCTCTGCCCCCAACCATTATGTGTTGAATATTTCTTTATTTTTCTTCCCTGTGTTTTTTATTTCTTTCCGTGTCTCCCTACCTTGGTTTTGTTTTTCTTTTTAGAGATTTTTAATGAATAAGTGGGCATGGAGGTACAATGATATCCATAGCAACTAATTAGAACTTATGTTCATCTGGTACCATTGAAGATAGGATATTCTCTGTGGTACCATCTTATATTCTGTTCTGAGTAACACAATTTCAAAAGGAAACCATCCTGCTAGTCACCCAGGCTCACACGCTAGCCTAAAATCCTCATTCTCTCTCTTGCCCAATATGCAATTAGTTGCCAAGTTCTGAAATCATTTTTACCTTCATAATATCTCTCCTGTATGTCTCCTTCCTTCTTCTGACAATGACACCTTTCTGATGCACACTCTCATCATCTCATGCCTGTACTATTGTGGTTAATCTCCATTCCTGGTTTCTCCACATTTTCATCTACCCACCACTAACTTGCGAAATTGATCTTCCTAAAGCACATTTATAACCATGTCAGTTTTCTACTCCCGGGCTGTCCAAAATGTGGCCCTCGCTGTGATTCATGGTCCCACCTACAAGCATAGAAGTTTACATAAATGCTTTAGTCAATGAAGCCAAGCTACCGCAGAGCTCTCACTAAAATGGCAAATCAAAATATGTTGTCTATTGTTTCAATAAAAACCTAATGTTGGACAGCCCTGCCCTGCTCAGTCAACTATAGTGGCTCCCTATCACTTTGAAAATCAAATATTAAATCTCCTGCTTGGCATTCAGAGCCCTTCATAACTTGATCCTCTCTTACCTTTTTCAGTCTTCTTACATCTTACATGTCTATGGAGACTCAATAAACCAATGGCACTGGCCTGGGACTGTGAGGAACTTGCTGTTCCTCACACAAAACATTCTGTCTCCTAACTGCTTTTTTACTGACCGTCCCCCATGACTTGAAGTCTATCTCTGTCTCCTGCCTTCCCTGGCTTTCTTTAAATCCCAGATAAAATCCCACCTTCTATAAAAAGGTTTTCCTAATACCCTTTAATGCTAGTGTCTTCTCTCTGTTGGTTATCTTTCATTTATCATGTATTTGTATTCATTGTACATAGCTATTTGCATCTTGTGTCCTCATTCTTGGAAGTAGGTATTATAGAAGATTCTGGGAAGATGGCAGATGAAGTCAGAAAATTCCAGGCTGTCCAAATTTCTCCCACAGATAGAACAAAGCCTCAAAATGAATTTGGAGTGTCAAAAAATAAAAGAGTAAAGCAGTTGTCCTCCTAAAGCAACTTGAGAGGACCTCAGGAAAGACAGGACCTCAAAAGAGTAAGGTTTGGCCAGAGTGGAGGGTAGATACCTCAAGACTGACTCCACTGAATCAACAAACAGCAGGCCCTAGGTCCAGCTCAGTTGGAAAGCAGACTAGGCCTCAAGAACTTTCACCTCACAGCCTCAGGAACTTTCACCTCATGAGCTTTCACCTCACAAACTTTTATCTTACAACAGTGTGAGGATCAGAGGACTGAGTGGAAAGAAGTTTGAAGGACTCTCACTGTTTCTGGAAAACAGGCTAAGTGGTACTGACCATGCATGATCCCAGGCTATGGCTGTGGGTAAAGAGGAGCCCAGTGAGTGGGAGCAAGAGTATTTTTAAGACAGTGTGACTGGGAGCCCAAACTGTGATTTAGGGGAGGAGAGGAATTCTTGAGGTTAGGTCCACTGACAGAATTCAGAAAATAATGGTAAGATGGACCTGAGGCCTGGGGCACAATTACCCACAATGTGGGATTAAAAAGTGATTACAATAATAACTTGCTAAAAATAAAGCAAAATAAAAATGAATAAGCAAAGGAAAAAGAACACAACCATAGCCAGATACTATGGAGTAAAAGAAGACCTGGGTTCATATTCAGAAAGAGGAAAATAGTGAGGTAAATAAGCCTCTCCTACTCCATGGAGTAACATCAGATGGTCAGAAGCCCAAAAAAAGTTTTTGGAAGAGTTTTAAGAGGACTTCAAAAATCAAATAAGCAAGATTAAGGAAAAGTTAGGGAAAAGATAGTTAATCAATTGGAAAAAGTAGTCCAAAATCTTAAGGAAGAAAATAACTTCTAGAAAACTAGACTTGGGCAAGGAAAATCAAATAATGTTATGAGACACCAATAAATAGTAAAACTAGAAAAATAGAAGAGAATCTGAAACATCTTATTAGGGAAAAAACTGATCTGGAGAACAGATCAAAGAGATACGATATAAGAATTGTTGGGCTATCTGGAAGTTATGATAAAAAAGAATCTTGGTACAATATTACAAGAAATTATTAGAGAAAATTGCCCTAAAATTACAGAATAAGAGGGTTAAGCATAAATGGGGGGGGGGAATCTACCATTCACTGCCTGAAAGAGATCCAAGGAGGAAAACTTATAGGAATATCATTACCAAGTTTCAAAGCTTCTAGGTTAAGGAGAAAATATTGCAAGCAACAAGAAAAAAAAACCAATTCAAATACCACAGAGATTTAAAATCAGGATTTCACAAGACCTAGAAATTTCTACACTAACAGAGCACAGGTCTTGGAACATTATATTTCAAAGAGCAAGAGCTGGGGTTGCAACCAAGAATAACTTAAACAGCAAAGTTGAGTATAACCCTGAATGGAAAAAAAATTACATTTAACAACAAACTGAAAGACTTTCAGGTATTTGTGACAAAAGACTAGAACTAAATGGAAAATCCAATATATAATACCCAGAATAAATAGAAGGAAAATGTTAAAGAGTAATTATAAGGGATGAATTAAGGTTAGACTTTACTTCTTATATATGAAAAGGTTATCAGTAAGGCTGCCATCATTAATATAGTAGTTTGAAAGAAAGTTTGGAGATGAGTTGAATATGATGGGTGATTCTAAAAAATCCTTTGAATAGTTGTCAATTGAGGAATGTCTCTTATTTCTACAAATTTGAATTGGTTATCTATATATTTGAGAAATGAGGTCTTTATCAGAGAAGTTTGCTTTACATTTTTTTTTGTTTTGATTACTATGTATTCCCCTCCATCCTATTTTCTGCATTGCTCTTGCTCTCTCTTTTACCTCCTCCAGTCCATTGTCCCTTCTATCAGACCCTTCTCCTTTATCTTATCTCCTTCTTTCTTCCTGTCTTAACTCCTCCAATTTTCTGGTAGGGCAAGATAAATTTCTGTACCCAAATGATAGTGTATATTATTCCTTTTTGAGCCAATCCTGATGAGAGTAAGGTTCATGTGCTCCTCCTGCTTCCTCCATCTTCCCCTCCACTGCAAAAGCTCTTTCATGTCTCTTTTATGTCAGATAATTTATCCCATTCTATCTTTCCCTTTTCTCTTCTCCAAGTGTCTTTCTCTTTCTCACTCCTTAAATTTATTTTTTAGATATCATCCCATTATATTCAATTCGCACTTGTGTCCTCTGTCTATATGTACTCCTAACTGCCTTAAAATGAGAAAATTTTAGGAGTAATAAGTATCATTTTACAATGTAAGAATGTAAATAGTTTAACTTTATTGAATCTTTCTGTGTGGTCTCTATTTCTGATTTGGTCATTAATTCTTTCCTTCTCCAAAGATCTGACAAGTAAATTATTCTTTGCTCTCCTAATTTGCTTACAGTATCACCCTTTATATCTAAATGATGTACCCATCTTGGCCTATGGTGGAGGATATTGGTCTATATTTAATTCCCAGTAGTTTTTCTCAAATGGTGAATTCTTATCCTAGAAGTTGGGGTCTTTTGGTTTATCAAATTCTAGGTTACTGTGATAATTTACAGCTGCATCTTGTATAACTAATATATTCTGCTGATCTATCACTTTATTTCTTAGCCAGCGCCACATAGTTTTAATGGTTGCCACTTTATAATATAGTTTAATATCCAGTACTGTTAGGCCCCCTTTTTGCATTTTTTTCATGAATTCCCTTGATATTATTGACCTTTCGTTCTCCCAGATGAGTTTTGTTCTTATTTTTTCTATCTCTGTAAAATAATTTTCGGTAGTTTGATTGGTATGGCACTGAATAAGTAAACTAGTCTAGGCATAATCATCATTTTTATTATATTGCCTCAGCCTACCCATGAACAATTGTTATATTTCCAGTTGTTTAAATCTGACTTTATTTGTGTGAAGTATTTAATAGTTGTGTTCATATAGTTCTTGGGTTTGTCTTGGCAGGTAGACTCCGAAGTATTCTATATTGTCTATAGTTCTTTAAAATGGAATTTCTATTTCTGTCTCTTGATACTGAGGAGGAGTTGTTTCTTTAGTGACTTTTTGCACCTCTTTTTCCATTTGGCTAATTCTGCTTTTCAAGACATTCTTTTCTTCACTGGATTTTGTCCCCCTTTTACCACTTGGCCAATTCTGTTTTTTAATATATTACTTTATTCAGTATTTTTAGTACCTCTTTTCTCAAACTGTTGACATTTTCATGATTTTCTGGCATCACTTTCTCAAACAGCTGACTTTTTTCATGATTTTCTGGCATCACTTTTATTTCTCTTGCCAGTTTTCTCTATCTCTCTTACTTGATTTTTAAAATCTTTTTTTTAATCTCTTTCATAGACTGAAATAAATTCATATTTTTTGAGGCTTTGGAAGTAGCAGTTTTGACTTTGTTGTCATCTTCTGAATATGTGTTTTGATCCTCCCTGTTGCCATAGTAACATTCTATATGCAGGATCTTTTTCTGCTGTTTGCTCTTTTTTCCAGTCTATTTCTTGACTTTACTAATGTGATAAAGTAGGGCTCTACTTCTGGAGTGGAGGGCGCATTGTCTTAAGCATCAGGGGTTTTTGTGCAGCTGTTTTCAGAGATAATTCTAAGGACCTGGAAGTTTTTATGTCTTCCAAGATGGTATGCTCTAGAGAGGTGTGTGTTTTCTACTATCCTATACTGTGGTCTAGTCTGTGAATGACCATAAGCACTCTTTTCCACCCTGAAACTGTCACCAGGATCCCAGCTCCCCTGCAGTTTCTAGCTTTGTTGTATTAATGTTCCTTGTCACCCTAGGACTGAGATCTAGGACTGTGACACAGATCCATGCATGGATAATGCAAGAGTCCTGCCCCTGATGCCAGCAAAGGGACCCCTGTAATCTCCTTCTGACTTGTTGTCTTTTCCCCTTACCATCTGTGGGTTGAGAGTCCAGAAACCTCCACTGCCCCCCACTCATTTACTTGCCCTCTATGACTGATTCTGGTTTCCTGGGGGCACAGCCTGTACTAGAATGAGTTCTACTCTCAACCTGATGTAACAGACCTTTCCTGCTGAATTTCTAAGTTATCTTGGGCTGCAATTTTTTTTCACCCTGTTCTTTTGTAGGTTCTCCTGCTCCAGAATCTATTAAAGTTGTTTGGAAGGGTTCTTGGGAGAGCTCAGGTGAGTGCCTGCCTTTTCTCTGCCATCTTGGCTTCCCCCGAAAATACTTTTACAATAAAACAAATAACTAAGCTTTCATTTGCATTTCATTTTAGTTTTAAAAAATTCATTTCAATTATTTCATTTTCATCTCTATTTATAGGACAGGAGAAGTTCAGCCAAAGTGTATAGAATAAAGTGAGGAAGTGCAGGATCAGAAAAGTAGCTGAGCTTGAAGTAAGAGAAAACTTGAGTTGAAGGCCTAGTTCTGCTATTTATTAATCATGTGATATTGGACAAGTCCCTTCACTTCTACATCTAGACATTGCTTAGATAAATCCATGATATCATTTCAATCAATCAATAAACATTTATTAAGTGCCTATCAGTGCCTATCATGTGTCAGGCACTGTGTTAAGGGCTGAGGATATAAATACAAAAGGAAAAAAAGGAAAAATGTCATTAACTTCTTGGAGCTTATAATCTAATGAGGGAAGATAACAATAACAACAAAAACAGCAACAAAAATAACTAGCAGCTGATATTTATATAGTTCTATGTGCTGGGGAGTTGTGCTAAGTTCTGTGAAATTATCTCATTTGATCTTCACAGCAACCTGGGAAGGTAGGTGCTATTATTATCTCCATTTTGCAGATGAGGAAACTGAGGTAAATAGAGGCAAAGTTACTTTTCTTTTTTTTTCCAGTGAGAGAGAATGAACTGAGTTTTATTTTGTCCTCTCTAGACCGTCCGTGTACCAAAGAACGGAGGGGGAAGGGTTCTGCTTTACGCTTTCTCTCCCAGGTGAGCGTGTCCTTGGTACAGAGCTGGCAGCAAGCTTCTCTTTCGTGTTTTTGGCTCCAGTAATGGTCAAGTGAAGACACAAGGGAAGGCTGCTGGAGAGGTCTCCGGGATTTACCAAGGATGTACCATTGCACAAAGTGCTTCTGAATTTAAAAACTGGAAAGCCGGCAAGTGTGTCCACACTTCTGAAACAAAGAGTAAATGCATCCCAGAGGAAATCTCCTTGAAGTCCTTCCTTCCCAGGCGGATTTCTCACTTGGCACTGCACTCCTAGCCTTCGAGGAGCTGGCCTTCGCCCCACGCGAAGCCTCCTGGTCGCTCTTCAGATAAGGGGTTGTAAGTGGGATCATCATCTGGCGTATCAAAAATTGCCTTCAAAATAGCAGGTGTTTTCAGAATCCTTGCTCCCCCGGCTGACAGGGAAATACATCTTCCAAGAAAAAATATATGTGTGCAACTGCAATTCCTGGAAGTGCCGGAAGATGAGCTCGGGGTTGAAGTAGAGCTGGAAAGGAGTGATTAGCTCCAATTGCACGCAGGCCGTGGTGTACCCGCGGCTCACTGGCGGGATCTGCAGGTACTCCAGCCTCAGGCTCTGGTACGCCATCTTCCCCGCCCGCCCCGCCCTGCGCGCCGGCGGCGCCACCGCCGCCGCTGCGAAGTTACTTTTCCAGAGTGATAATGTCTGAAGCTGGATTTTAACTTAGTTCTATTCTGACTCGCAATTGGGTGCTCTATCCACTATGCCACCTAGGTTCCTTCTTGCACATATTAGAAAGTTTCAAGTGTTTCTTCATTGAAAAGAAGACAGATAAAAAGGAGGTAGCTTTTATTGCATACATGCAAACACACCATGGATATATATTTTATTGTTATTTTATATATATACATATATAATATAGACAATACGTTATGTATTATATATGCGGTGTGTATATATATGTATATATGTATGTTATTAAAATGGAACTTCTGTGCTATTTTTTAAAGGTTTTAGGATTTTTGAGGGTTTTTTATGTTATTATGAGCTTTTCATATTTGTAAGTAAGCTATTTGGGCTAAAGGATTTTTTATCATCTATAGATTTAATCCTACTGTTGAAGTGTTTTTCTTTTTAATAAGATTAATAATGTTGATTATTTTCCTTTCCTTGTATCCTCAGTGTTTTCCTAATATTCAACCATTCTTGTATCCCTTGAATAAATATAGCTTACTCATGATGAAACTGATTTGGCTAGACCACTGTAATCTTTTTTTGCTAGAAGTACTTGAAAATGTTGCATTATTTGTACATGTAGAATCCCATGATAAACTGTTAGCTCTTTAAGAGAAGGGAAAGTTTCTTCTATTTTGATTGGATCCCTAGTGACTAAGCATAGTAAGGATTTATTAAATGTTAATTGATTATTGACATTGACAGTTTTTTCTTTGCTTTATTCTTCTTTAATTTAGTTCTTAAGTTAACATTAACTTCAAAAAGGAGGTGAATTGATTGTTTTCTTTCTTGATTTTTGGTAGAATTTGAGGAGGGAAATGTTCATTGATTTTTTAAATGATTTATAAAATTCACCTGTAAATCTGTTTGATCTATCATAGATACTCAGTGCTCTGAGATTGCAAGGAAAGGCAAAAGACAGCCCCTATCTTCAGTGGGTTCACAATCTAATGGGGGAGAGAAGATATAAATAAGGATACACAAACAATGTATATAATAGGAAATAGCAAAAAAAGAGGCATTAGAATTAAGAGATATTAGATAAGGATTTTATAGAAATTGGGATTTTATTTGGGACAGGAGGAAGCCAGGAAATCCAGGAGGCAGAGATGAGGAGGGAAATAGCCAGTAAAAATTTCTTAACTTGATAGATAGGGTTTCTTGTTTCAGAAACGACAAGGAGACAAGTGTCACTGTATGAAAATACTAAAAAAGTTGAAGAACACTAAGTTATGAAGGGCTTTGAATATGAAAAGATTTGATATTTGATGCTGAAGATGATATAGAAGCCCTGGATTTTGTGGCAATGGATGTGGGAATTAGAGCAGCAAGAATGACATGCTTGGAATTGCACATTGGAAAAAATCACTTTGATGACTGAATGGAAGTCGGATTGTAAAGAGGAGATACTTGTGGTAGGCAGATCACTCAGCAGGCTATTATATTAGTCTAGATGAAGAGATGAGGGCCTGTACAGGGTGGTGATAATGCCAGAGGCAAGAAGGGGATCTGTGGGAGATGGTACAAAGGAAAAGTTGACACACCTTGGCAACTGATTAGATATCAGTGGGACTGGAGAATGAAGGATCAAGGATGACAACTAGGTTGCAAAGCTCAGTGAATGAGAAGTTAGGAAGGGAAAAGGTTTTGAGGGGAAAGAGTTCAGTTTTGGACATGTTGAGTTTAAGATTTCTCTGGGCATCCTATTTCCTGTATGCACTCAAAGATCCAGGTCTGGAGTTAAACAAAGTGCTAAGTAGTGGATAAGTAGATTTGAAAATTGTCAGCAGAGAGATAATAGTTGAGTCCAGGAGGCCGATGAGGTCACCCAGTGAAAAATTCATGCACAGATCATCACAATCTGTGGCTAAAGGCTAAATCCAATCCAGCACCAATTTCCTATACAGTCCAAAAGGTACGAACAGTATACATAAAACATGTTTAAGGCATGGAGCTCATACAAAAACTATATGGCAGAGTACATTTGGCTCTCAGGTGATGGTTTGCTGACCCTGGTCTACAGAGAAAAGAAAAGAGGGCTCAAAGCAGAGGAATGTCTACATTTGGCAATATGATCTGGAATGATATCAGTCAAGACTAAGAAGAGTTCAGATAGGAGAACCAGGAGAGTGTAGAGTCCCCACAATCTCAGGAGATAAGATTACCAAGAAGATGTTGATAAACATTACCAAAGGGTGCAGAGAGGTCAGAAAGGATTAAGTTTGAGAAAAAAAGCCATCAGATTTGGCCGTTAAGAGATCGTTATTAACTTTGGAGTGAGCAGATATGGTTGAATGATGAGGTTGGAAGTCAGATTGTAGAGTTAAGAATGAGAGGAGACAACCTGAAAGCACTTATTGTAGGCCTTCTGAAGGAGTTTAGCTGCAAAGGGGAGAAATTATATAGGCTATAATTAATGAGGATGAATGAATAAAGAGATGATCTTTTGAGGATGGGGGAGAGGCATGTTTTTATGCAGCACGGAAGTAGACAGTAGACATATAGACATGGAAGATAATTGAGAGAGGGTGCAATCTGCTGGAGAAGATAAGAAGACAAGATCTAATGGCATCACTTGTTGAGAAGTTAGCTTTGTCATGTGAAAGAGGTGAAAAGGAGTAGCTGGTCACAGAAAGAATCTGGATGATATGAGATAAAGAGTAGAAAAAATTGAGGGGGGATAGAGGGGGATTGGATTAAGAAATTAGAAAGTTTGGGATGGGGGTTATCTATAGAAGGAAATTTGTTAGCTCTTTAGAGAAAATTTTAGAAAAATTTTCAGTGTCAAAAAAGTCATGATGTCAGAGTTAATGTTGAATAGTTTAATCTATTCATATTTAAAATTTGAATACTAAAATTGCATTTTCTTCCACTTGTTAATTTTGTATTGAAGTTATTATTCTCAGCTTTTAAGCTAGTGATTTCTGACTGTAATTAGCTTTCCTTATACTCAATAGTATATACTACAATTAGTGCTAGTGTATGCACAGAGTCTCTCTCTCCACCCTAATTGTCCTGGTTATCCTATCCCAAGTTCCCCAAATTTACTTAAATTTGAATTTCTTTTGCTTGATTTTGTTTGGTTTTATGTTTCTCCTTTTTTAATTTTTTTAATTTGATAGTAATTTTTCCAATTACAGGTAAAGATAGTTTTCAGAATTTATTTTTGTAAAATTTTGAGTTCCGAGAATAGGGGGGCGGAGCCAAGATGGCCACTGGAAAGCAGTAACTGGCGTGAGCTCCCCTCCAAGTCCCTCCAAAAACCTATGAAAAAATGGCTCTGAACCAATTCTAGAACTATAGAACCCACAAAGGGGCAGAGAGAAGCAGGACTCCAGCCCAGGTCTGCCTGGATGGTCT
>JAQQSZ010014795.1:0-11427 GCA_028646595.1 Phalanger gymnotis
TTTTTTTTTGCTACCTATTTGGATAAATGGGTTTTCTTGGCTAAGTGCTATATGAGGAATTCATTTTTTGTGGTTAAAGGGGACAAGGTTTGAATATAAAGGTTTGGGTCCTCCTTCCCCCAGTGATGAAACAGTGATCAAAAACTAACTTGAATTTGATCATATCCCTTGGAAAAATAATATTTAAGGGATCATATTCTTATTATTCTAGCTTCATACCCCTTTTTCTGAGGAGAGCAGAGTGGCCAAGCTTCTTTTGACCCTAATTTCCTGTTTCTTCTTGTGACAGGAAATAAGTCTACCTTGAAGAAGGGTGGGAGGAAAAGAACCTAGAAATGTCTGTTCTGCCTCCCTTCAAGCCACCTTCAATGCATGTGGTGGCAGAGAGCCTCACCACAAATAAATATAAAATAAATTATTTTAGCCTATGGAGAAAGAAAGAGGTTAATAATCCACTAGGATATATAAAAGGTTAATTGTCAACATTTTTCCTGAAGGATTTTATATCACACTGTGGTTTTGGATCCCATTATACATTATCCCTATTAGGAATCAATATGATCAACAAACAGAATTTAATTTGAGGAAGAAGAGTCTCAGAACAATGAAACATATGCTGGCTTTCATAAAAATTCTTAGAATTGAGAAAAGGTGCTGCCCCAATATCTGAAAGGAAGTGTAGAAAATCGCAATTTTGAAATGTCAAAGGGATGGTATCATTTAGCCCACACTTCTGAAGTCCCACAGTAATATAACTCCATTTTCTTAACATGTGCACAAATTCAAGAAATTAAATCAGGGAGTTTGCATCTTCTGAGGTCCTGCATATAATGCTGTTTAACCACAAATAAAGAAAGGATTAAAACTCAAGCCCTCTGACTCAAAAGCCAAGCTGCCTCTTTCCCTTAACTGACAGACTCTTAAAATACAGCCTTTTGAAAAGTTGAATTTTCCTTGCCTGCAGTCTTAGATGTCCCACTTCTGGGTCCTGAGAGGCTAAAATCAGAAAAAGAAAGGTTTCTTTTTGGCGGCTAGGTGGTACTATAGTACATATTGTACTAGATCTGCAGGAAGACTCTTCGTGGGTTCAAATTTGACCTCAGACACTTACTATCTGTATAACTCTGGGCAAGTCACTTGACCCTGTTGTCCTTATTTTCTTCATCTGTAAAATGAGGTGGAGAAGGAAATGGCAAACTACTCTAGTATCTTTGCCAAGAAAATCCCAAATGAGGTTACAGAGAATCAGATATGACTAAAAAACAAACAAACAAACCAACCCTGAACGACAAGGCTTTCTGATTCTTATCTGTAAAATGAGGGTTTTGAATAAGATAATCTTACATCCCATCCAGTAATACATCCTATAACTCAATGAAAATTTATATCAAAATCAATAACAAAAAGTAGTATTTATTATACAATCCTAAATGCTTCATCCATATGTCACTACTAGACTTTGAGTACATTCCAGTCAGAGTTACTATGGCTCCTTTATTGCAATGAATGGAAATGGACATCTGATCCACTCTGGACAAGAAAATATCTGAAGGCTTTTGACCTACTATGAAATAGTTCCTTCACTGTTATACTGGAGAAAAAAATGCACTAAGGGAACTCATCTCCAATATGTTTATAACTTTATCCCAGGTTTCCAAAGAACATTGAAAAAAGAAACAAAAGGAAAAGAATACAATGCTCATGTTCAATCTTTTTTTAAAAAGCCAGCTTTTGATTCGACCCTTTCACATGATACAGGAGAATGGGAGCTGGATTTAAAAGGAGAGGATCGATGATGGAATCCACTCTTTGCTTGCTATTACATTGTCAAGTGACTTAATCTTAATTAAGGAGCTAATATTCACAAAGTGCTATGAAAATCTTCAAATGCTACATAAATGCTAGCTATAGTTATTGACCTTTATGGACTTCAGTTTCCTCAGGCATAAACAATGTTACATCTAGGATCTTTTCCAGTATTAACCTATGAAACCATATTAACAAATATCTAATGTGAATGCTAAACTGGGACCAAGTCTATAAAGGATAAGGATAAACATATTCCTTAAAATTAGATGTCATTATCATTTATTGGCATTATTTAATTTCGTTGTTCTTTATTCATTTTTTAGTCATGTCTGACTCTCTGTAACTTCATTTGGGGTTTTCTTGGCAAAGATATTGGAGTGATTTGCCATTATCATCTCCAGTTCATTTTACAAGTGAGAAAATTAAGGCAAACAGGGTGAAGTGACTTGTCCAGTGTCACCCAGTTAGTATGTGTTTGAGGCCAGATTTGAGCTCAAGAAGATGAGTCTCCAGAGATGAACTCCAGACCCAGCACTCTATCCACTGTCACCTAGATACTTGGCCTATTTAATTGTTAGCATTTTCTATAATGTTCAAAGTCTAACTCTTCTGATACCAGGTTATTTTTTTGTTTGTTTGAATATGATTTTTTAAAAGCTATGCTTATGCTAGCTAGTTAAATGCAAACTAAAACAGCTATTAATGTCTAGGAATTCACAGTATTCCATAAACACAATCACACAGAATTATTTCAGCCTCTCTTTAAAGTAATACTGGGTCAAAAATTAGTTTCTCATACAATATATGCTAGTGTTTTAGCCATTGGCAGAGTATAAAAATGATTGGAAGGACCTTGGTTTGGATTCCAGTTCCCTTGCCTACTAGTTTTGTCATTGATCCTGTTTCTTCATCTGAAATATGGGGCTATGAATACTTGTACTCCTTGCCTCATAGAACTATTGTAAAGAAAGCATTTTGTAAATTACAAAGCATTATAGCTCTTAAGATCATGCCATGGAACATTGGTTAAACCGCAAATTAATTAATTCCTTTCAGTCCTTCAGTAAGTAAATCACATTTACATAAGGTACAGGGTTATTTTCCTTCATAACAAATTCTCTTCTATAGCAAATAGTATTCACAGTTATTCAATGAATACCACAGGCTACTTAGACAGACATTGACTAACATAATCGATATCAGGCATCTGAAATACAGTTATGTTTTCATTTTTCCTGGATTTTTTACAAAATCACAAATGCTATGAGAAATTGTCTCAACAAAATAATTAAAGTGAATGATAATCTTTAGAATACTAGCCTGAGAAAAAGAGGAAGGGAGAGTGGTGGTAATTCTTGTTACAAATTGGCAATGCTAAAATGGAACGAAACAAAATATTTTCCACTTAAGTGTATAATGCCTCTCTATTTGAGATTAATTACTTCTACTGGGTTAAAAGAACTGAAATATGCAACTACTTTACTGGAAGTAAATATGGACTTATATAATCCAAGGGCTAGAAATGATCTTTGAAATTCTCTTAACTTTCATTGTACTGATAAAAATGCTCCCTCTTAGAAACAAAACTTCCCAGAAAAAAGGTTCTGAGATCTAGACAGAGTCCATTAGATCTGTTATTTATTATGGGATATTTTGTTAAATCTTCTGGTAAACCAGCCTGTCATATAACTGAATTCCTCTAGTCCCAGAAGAACCTAACTACAGAATTCTCCTAATGCCTTACTAGTCTCTTTGATCCAATCTAAATCAATTCAACAAATATTTCTTAAGCACCTACTATGTAAGAGACATTTGCTAGGTGCTGGATATTTAATACTTCAGTCTTTTACAAATGACTTCTTCCTCTAACAAGGCAGATAACAACTCATTTGTGCCTTTTCAATCTATGTAACTCTCACTATGTCCTTTAATATATCCTTCGTGGTGTCTGCCTAATGTACTGAAAGCTTTCCTTAATTTTCTGACATTGCATTTGTACCATTGGAGCACATTGTCTGTAAATTTGTGATTCTTCTTATCATGTGACTGAGATCTCTTCAGATAATTGTCTGGTGACAACTTTTACGCTGTGTCGCTCACACATCCTTGGTTGGTAACAGTAAACAGTCTACTCATTACCACTATGTTCTTCTCCAATGCCCTTTAGTGATCCTCAACTTTAATTCTTTGGAGATTGTGGCATTCCATGACCCCGACTTAGTGAAATATAGCATCACCAGAATAACTTTGATATTAAAAGGTTGTTTTTTTTTTTCTTGCAGAAACTTGGAAGAACAGAGCACCATCAAATTGGGATGTGAGAAAAAGATTTACAGAGGAGTCAGCATTTGACCTGAATTTGGAAGGAAAAAAGGATTCCAAGAGGTCAGGGTGAGTAATAAGTAAATGGAGGAAAATCTATGCAATGACAGAGATATGTGGGATGGAATCTCAGCTTTAGAAATGAGTTTGGGGAATAGCTCCAGTTGGGCTTTAACACAGAGGGTATGAAGGAAATAATACAAAATTAGCATGGTAAGGGAGGCAGGAGAAAGATTGTAAGGATCTTGAAATGACAAACTGAAAAATTTGCATTTTATCCTAGACACAAAAAGCTACACTACAGATTCTTGAATAGAGGAGTGAAATGATTGTTAGTAATAAGCTTCAGAAAGACTTTTTCGTGGCCATATGAGGGATAGATTAAAAAGGAAAAATATTAGAAACAAGGAGCCCAGTTAGGAAATTATTATACTAATCCAGGTAAGTGGTAATGATGTCTTAACTATTGAACTGACCATGTAAGTGGAGGCAAATAAGAGATGTGATTGAGGCACAATCAGCAAGACTTAACAGCTAGGTGGACATTGGAGTGTAAAGGAGATAAAGAGTCAAGGATGGTTCTGTGTTTGTAAAGTTAGGTGAGTCAAAATGGTGGTATATGAAAGAAAAAGATGGGAATCTTGGAGAAAGACCCGATTTAAGGCAAAGTTAATTTATATTTCGGACATACTTAGTTTGAAGTGCCAATGAAACATTCAAGAAGACATGCTCAATATGGATTTGTCAATACAAGAATAGAATTCAGGAAAGAAATTGAAGCTGAATGTGTATATACATATATGTATGTATGTATTTATGTATGTATACACACACACATATATCTATCTATCTATATCTATCTATATATGTATATCTATCCATCTATATATGTATATCTATCTATCTAGATAGATAGATATGCATATATAGATAGATATAAAACCAGTCATTTGCATAGAGATGATAACAAAATACATGGTTGTGGAAGACTTCACCAAGAAAGAAAGGATACATAAAAACAGGACATTGAAGTGAGCCTTGGAAGAATCTGTGCAAAAGATAAATGATGATCTAGCAAAGAAAAATTAGGAGATGGCCAATAAAGTAACAGAACCAACTAACAACAACAACAAATAAGGTTTATAAAGTATTTGATATTTAAAAGGAAATTTGCATGTATTATGCTGTTTGATCCTCACACCAACCCAGAAAGGTAGATGTTTTTATTATTCCCATTTTACAGATAAGGAAACAGAGCCTAAGAGAGGTTAAAAGACTTACTCAGGGTCACATAGCTGTTGTCTGAGAAAACAGCTAGAGAAGTCAATGAAGAAGAGACTTGCAGGCAGTAGGAGCAATATCTCAAAAAGCAACAGAGAGCTCACATAAAATAAAGACTAAGAAAAAGTCTTTGGATTAGAAGAGATAATGCAGAGGGGATTCCAGAAAGTAAAGCAGGGGGAGCTTTTTATGGCCTTAATTTTACTCTGCTGATAATATGCATAAGGCAAGACATCACCCTTCATTGGTACACTTCCAGAAGGAAGGAGTAACAACAATAATGGTAGAGGTATTATAGTGGGCTTAAGAAGAAAACAATCAGATGGATATAGGGGAAGTCAGGAGGATAGTCAACCAGAGAAGAAGAAAATATAATTTTCATGCATTAGTGAGGGTTTGAGATTAGAAAATACAAATTTTTAGCAATAATGCATGACTTTTTCGACCAATGTTTAGTAATATGTGAGTAAAAGCAGAGAAGGTAGAAGATAGGAAAAGCAAGCGTTGAGATTTGGTAAGACATGATTAGGACAAGATTTTTAATGGACAAAAAATGTCATCATTGAGTTCAGATAGTTAAAAGAAGATAGTATTGGGAGAAGAGGAATAGTTGAAGAAACTGGAGTTGTGAAGATAAAGATATGATTTAGGATGAGTAAAACAGAGGGGAAGAGACTTTTTATAACGCCTGGAGTTTTGACAATCACATGATGCGGGATAAATCAGTTGATCAGAGACCACAGTCTCCAAAGTCCTTTGATAATTGAACTTGGCCTCAGTGCAAGAGTGAGATCAGTAGCTTCCATGGCTGTTCAATCCAAACTCAAAGAATTGGATATGGAGGTAAATAAATGGAGGTAACAAGAAGTTCTGAGAAGTACAGATTTTCCACACCACATTGAATTCATGCTCAGCAAACTAAAAAATATCATGAAATTATATACACACAGAAAATACCACATATGAGATAAGTAATTATATTCAATCGCAAAGTAGTCAGAAACACAGGTCTTGTACTACCTCTGCCTCTTGTACTTTTCTTAGATAGTATTACTAGGCACTGTGCTAACTTCTGTCAGTGTGAATATAATAAAAAAGGAAGCCGTTTTCCCCAAGAAGCTTACATTCTAATGACACAAGATAACATAAAGGAAAGCTAGAAAATGGAGGTGGAGGTGGAGGTAGAGGGGGTAGGGAATCCCTTGCTAGAGCAAGGTGGAAAAGTATAGAGAGTCAAGAGCAGAGCAGAGAGAGAATTGAATTTTGATATCTCGGGTTCTTCATGAAATAGAGGTTCCAGGAACTCACCAATCAGAGGAAGGGCTGCAGTGGAGGAGGCTTTTACAAAATTAGAAGGCCATTGGTGAAAATGAGGAAGATGCCAGAGGGTTAGGAATGAAGCTAAAAAGTAAATAAGAATTAATGGTCTGCTGTAGTTATCATCTGACTTTCATGACATTGGCAATAGGGCTATGTTGAACTCATTTTTGGTGCCATTATTATAAGCTAAATAAAAAAATGATGGGGAATAGGTACACACAGAAGATATCTCACATATACAGCAAATACTAGCTCTCATTCTGAGTACTAGGAATCATAGGACTTCTATGTTAGCAGAGTTGCATTTCTGTGAAAAATAAATTCATGGTTAAGACTGTCTACCCCAGTCTCTGGTTTGCAAATTGGTTTCCCTCAGGAAAGAGAAATTGAATATTGAAAACAGTACTAATCATTCTATTTATAGATTATTTCCTCTAAATTGAGCACAAATTTGAGATGTTTAATTTGTGGACAATTCAATTTTAAAAAATGCTTGAAGAATAGGGTACTCTGATTAACTTACATTTCTACTTAATTAAAAGTTAATCAGAAATTCCTTTCAACGACTGACTTTTTTCTCAAATGACCTCTAATGTTCTCTCAGGCCATGGTTAGTCATTACCAAGTTTAGTAATATACAGTGAAATGGTGTTGAGCTTTATTTGGTGACTGAACTGCAAGCTACCCTGCATGAATTCAAATCACATATTTATGAGGGGAAAAATATGATTGCACAACTCTCTTAATGACCTTTGTGGAACTGAGGAAAATAAAAGGCATGCATAAGAATGAACACAAGAAAATTTTACCTATATTTTTTGTAAGGGGAAGTGAGATAGATCCTGAAAACTACAGGTCAATGAGCTTGATGTCAACCAATTCTTATCCACAATCAATATCCTATAACAGTGTATTAAATTGATAGTCTCTAAGCATTTAGAAAAGATAGCTGTGGTCACTATGAGTCAGCATGGGTTCAATAAAGCCTGTGAAACTAACATCATTTCTTTCTCTGGCAGAGTTACTGTTATGAAAGATAGATCAGAAATGTCCCAGTCAGGGTATATCTAGATTTCAGCATGGCTTTAACAATGTCTCTCTTGCAATAACATTTTGGACAGGACAGAGAGAGATGAAGACAGAATGACAGCACAACTAGGCTTAGAATTTATTGAATGAATGGATCCAAAGAGGACTGACAAGTGAGTAGATTTCAACATGGAATGAGGCCTTCAGTCAATCAATCAACAAGCATTTACTAAGCATCTACCATGTGTCAGGCACTGTGCTGGGTGCTAAAGCTATAAATATAGCAGGGTTTAGAAATAAATTACTTATTTTCACCATGTACCTACATGGAGATCAGATGGCAGGCTATAGTGTACTACACAAGTAAATAGTAACACACCTCAGTCTGCCAATCAACTCATTACATTACATTAATTCTCATCATCATTTCTAATGCAATCAAGGGGTATATTCTGATCTTCCTTTATAAACTAATGGAATTGCATAATTTGCTTCAGTAATTAAGCATTTAGTTCTTAGTATCCTATCCAGATTATAAAATAAATCAAAGAAATCTATTTTTTCATAACCTTCCATTTCTTTCTCTCTCCTTTTACCTTCCTTTTTTCAGACTTACAGAAATAGCTGTGAAATATTTTGTATACTACAGGATGCAAAGGATGTATAATTATTAGTTTTGTTGATTTTTTTCTTTGTGTGTTTTTCATTACAAGGGATAGCTCAGTGGGAAGAAGGATATATTAAGATGTGAAAATGACATAAAATTATCAATATAAATATAAGAATATATAATGCATATACATTTATGTATACTCAAATATATATATATAGACTCAATTATTAGAACAGATTAAAACCCTGATTTCCATAATATTGTTACTTTTTTCAATCACATTTTTATAGTTAAAAACTCCTGTTTCCAACTAAGCATTTACCAAGATATCCCTATAAACTTACATAACAAAGTAACAATACATGAATAGGAAACCAACAAACAATAAAAATGTTGGATAAAATTATTTCTATGAGAAATAGGATAATTGTTCTCTTCTCAATACAATTAAGTTAAGTATTCTACAAGATTCTGTCATTGGTTATTTTCATCATTGTGTTTTAGGGCTTTAACTATTGCCTATGTGCAAATAACTTCCCAACTTATTTGTTTAGCCCAGACCCCTCTTCCAAGCTCCAGACCCACATACATATGGCCTCAGGACATCTTTGTCTGATGTCTCACTTGTATCACAAATTAAACAAATCCAAAACTGAGTTTAATATCAGATCATATATTTTGGAGCTAAAAGGGACTTTAAAGATTAATTCAACTCTCACAATTTTGCATGGGTCTGAGACTCGGAGAGGTAAAATGGATTTTGCCCAAAGTTATACAGATGAAATTCTAACATAAAAGCTCTGCTTTCCAATCTAATGTTCTTTCCCCAAAATAACCTCCTCTTCAAATAACAAGCATTTATTAAATACCTCCTATGTGCCCATCCCTGTTCTAGGCCCTGCAAATACAAAAACATTCTATAATTATGATTTATGTCAGTGTTATAATCATTAATTAATTTTCCTATATTCAACATCTTGGGATTATCTATTACTCTTCCCTCTCCCTCACCTCCCATATTTATTCAGGTTTTTTTTGCCTGCCAATTCTACCTTCATAATATCTCTCATGTTCTTGTGAGTGTTCCCTATTATGATCATCCATCACCACCCTCATTAATCACTTAGACTACTGTATGTTTCCTAATAGATATGCCTAAGACATCTAGGTGGCACAGTGGTTAGAGTGCCCAGCCTGGAGTCAGGAGTACTCATCTTCCTGAGTTCAAATCCCACCTCCAACACTTACTAGCTGGGTGACCAGAAAGAAATGGCAAAATACTCCAGTATCTTTGACAAGAAAATCCCAAATGGGGTCACAGAGTCAGACACCACTGAAAGAACTGAACAACAAAAGGTCTTCCAACCTTCATTCTTCCTATGCTCCAAACCAAGCTTTAAGTTTCTTGAGCAATTCTTCCTTCATGGTCATATCATCCTTATTCTCAAAGCTTTTTAATAACTCCTCGTTACCTCCTGATTAAAGTTCAAACTCTTTAGCTTAACATTTCAAGCTTTCCAAAATCAGGGGTCATTCTACCATTCTAATGTTATCTCATAGAGCTGACCTTCAATATAATCTATAGTCTAACCAAAATGGACTTCCTGCTTCCTAACAAGTCTTCAAGTTTCTACTTCAACATCTTTGTTCATGCTGTTCTCTGTGTCTTTGAGAATGTGAATTCCTTTAGAGTTATGACTGTCTCTCTTTTCTATTTGTATCCTACCTATTTATCATAGTGCTTAACATATAATAGTATTTAATAGATGTTTTCTTATTCATTCATTAGATTGCAAACACCCAAAAGGCATTTACTTAATACTTTATCACTTACTTACTTAATAAACTTACTTAATACTTTATCACCCTTAATATTTAGTATGGTTCCCTGTATAAAAGAAATAATAAATATCTGGCAAATTGAATTAAATAGAGTTGAATCAAATTTAATTCTAACCCCAATTCTCATGGAATCTCTGGATTGGAAACGACTTCAGTAGTCACCTAATCCAACCTGTATCAATACAAGAAACCTCTCTACAAACATCTAACACAGAGCAATCCAACATTCTCTTGAAAATCTCTCGTGAAGCAGAACATCCTGCCTCCTTATTAATCTATTCCCCTTTTAGACAGCTCTAATTGTGCTGAAGGTTATCCTTATTACCGTGGTGTTATTATTCTGTGGCACACTGAAATGTTAAGTCAAATAGTGGGTGCTTTAAAATCCTGCCTTTTTAATAAAAATGATCATTGTAAGCCATCTGATTTATTTTTCTACTAAAAAAGGACAAAGTCTCTCTTCTCCCACAAATAAAACATATAATTTCTTTTTCTGATTTCTTTTATTCTTAATTTTAGTTTTTGTCATTTATTGTGGAAACACCTTGATTGTTTGTAGTCCTTTTCAATAACATAGAGTTCTGTGTGCTCCTACAAACACATACATGCCTGGAACAGTACTGCATTAGGAATTCACAAGTTCAAACTTCATCTCAGGCTCACTTAGTCTTGGTGAAGATCTACATTAGCAAGACAGTACAGCTGGTAAATCTCTACAACACCTGGGCTTGATTCCAAAGGGAATAGCCTGCACTTTGAATTGATAGCCAAGAAACCTCATTTAACTTCCCAAATGACAACACGGTCAACACAGAGATGTAGAGGATCAATTTAATACTTTCTGAGTGGTCACTTTCTTATTATTTATTACTATTATTTCTTATTACTAACTCCCTCTCCCCGCTTTTTTCCTATAATAATCTCTAGCTTTAAAAAATCAACCTAACTTTATAAGTTTTTATGTTATACCCTAAGAGTAAGTTAGGTACTTAGAGAGTGATATTAACACCTTCAGACTTCCTAGGGAACAATTAAGTGTATTTCATTGGTACTTTACTAAATGGACTCCCCAGTGGCCTGAAAGTGTTAATGTGCCTCCCAGAGAGGCCTGCATTCCCAAGGCAGAGACACACTGGGAGACTCAAAAGTTTCTCCTAAATTTTTGCCATAAATTTTTCTCTATTTTGCTTAGCATTTGAGTAATCTCATGT
>JAQQSZ010014796.1:0-11427 GCA_028646595.1 Phalanger gymnotis
GGAGGGTGGGTGGGGAGGGAAGAGGGGAGAGAATTTGGAACTCAATGTTTTAAAAAAAAGAAGATGTTCAAAAAGAAAAGTTGTTTTTGCATGCAATTGGGAAATAAGATATACAGGCAATGGGGCATAGAAATCTATCTTGCCCTATAAGAAAGTAAGAGAAAAAGGGGATGGGGGGGAGTGGGGTGACAGAAGGCAGGGGTGACTGGGGAATGGGGCGATCAGAATATATGCCATCTTGGAGTGGGGGGGAGGGTATAAATGGGGAGAAAATCAAAATCTTGAGGAAATCAATGCTGAAAACTAAAAATATTAAATAAATAATAAAATTTTAAAAAACAAAAATAAGTCTGAATTTTACTTTGCATCTTTCTTCGGTGACTGAGTCTCTATGGCATGTTGCAGAAACAAATGGGTCTCAGAGCTTACATTTGAGAGTACCATATTAAGAGTCAGAGGGATGCAATGCAGGGCCTTGGAGAGAAAAGAGAGCCTGGATTAAGTCTTAAAGAATGGGAAGCATGGATCCAGATGGAGGAGGAAGCGTTCCAGGTAGGGAAATGCCAGTAGTAAAGGTGGGGGTAGAAAAGCACAATGCAATTTCATAAATGGAGAAGAATGTGCCTGGTTAATTGAAGTCAAATGTTCTTGTTAGAAGGAATGGAAGATAAGGCTGAAAAGCTAGGATGGCACAAGGCTGGGAAGATCCATGAACATCAAACTAAGGCATTTGGACTTTATTCATTTGGTGATCAGGTGTCATTGGAGATTTCTGATCAGGGAAATGATACCATCATTATGATACTTTAGAGAAACTGTTCCGGAGCCATGTGAAGGAGAGTGTATAGAAGCAGAGCAATATCCTAAGTAAGACGTAAGTGCTGAAAGTAGAGTACTAGCAGAGGGAGAGAAAGGAAGGGAGTTTATGCAAGAAATATGGAAAAGAAAGGCAGACTGGATGTGGGAGGGCACGAAGGAGAAGTAAACAAAGATCTGCTCAAGATTTTAATTCTAAGTGCTTAGGAGAAGAGTGGTACCATGAACAAAAGTAGAAAAATCAAGAGGAAGGAAGAGTTGGTTTAGTAGGGAAGATGTAAGTTTAGTTTTGGACACGTTGAGTTTGAAGAGCCAAGGGGATATCCCCTTGGAAATGTCCACAAAGTGGTGGGAAATATAGAATCTCGATAAAAAGAAAGACTATAGGTTTAGGAGTCATCAGCTTCAAGAGTTGAAGCTCTGTAAAGAGAGACCAAGGAAGAGTAGAGAGGAAAGACCAGGGAAGAGGACAGCAGGCTAAAACTTAGGGGGTAGAACCAGTTGCTTCCCAAGATCCCTTACAGCTCTAAAATTCTGTGATGGAATGTTTTCACTCCAAACAAATGAGATTGAAAGTTTAGGTATTAGATTGTTTTTAGTTTCACAAGACTTGTTATTCCTGTCAAAAATTAAAAAAAAAAATAAAAATTTAAAAAAACCTTTGCAGGTGTTCAGTTGTGAAATCCAAAGGGCCCACAAACATTGCAAAGCAGAGTTGAGCCATGGGTCAGTGGTGCAAAGTTCAGAAATTATACAAAAGGACCTAGAGAGATTAGGAGAAAACCTGAAAATACAAAGCTACCATCCCTTTCCCTTCAGGGCATGATGCAAGACTTAACCTTTCCAGCTTTGCTTTTGCTCAGGAAGACAGTGTTTCTTTGTGCATCTGTGTGTGTATGTGTGTGTGTGCTATATTCAGTCTAGTTGTATAGCCTTGTGCAAGTCATTCGCATATAAACCCCGTGTTCCTTAAGTAATTCCCTAGGATTTATCTACTTAGTCATGGATGGGTCGTCCTCAGTAATGGGGGCCTAGTGTTCCCCACATTGATGAAATCACTGATTATTTGTGTATAACATATCATTTCCACAATGGAAGCTGATGATGTCAGAGGTAGGATTAGCCACTTCAGAAACTAACAATGGTACATCAGATTTTTGTCAGATGTAATTTTTCTTCAGGGGACATATTCTGAAATGTAATATATCCAAATCTAGGAAAGTAGTGCAAGTATCGATTCTACTGTGTATACAGTAGTACCATGAAGAGTCAAGGACAAATCACAAATCCAGTCTGTAATATTACATCCTATAATTAATGACCTGTGGAATCAATGTTCCTCGGGCCTTTATCATCAGCATTTGGGACTGAAGTCTCACTGGAAACACCTCTGACAAACATAATAAAAACAGTAAGGTGATTGGAAGAACTATGAAAGAAGAGAATAAAAATTAAGGGTGTAGGGGTGGGAAAAAATTACTTCAGTGAAGTTCTTGATTTAATTGGCAAGTAGATTCCTTCAATCAGTAAATACCACACCCCTAGGGTCCTCAATAGATGGATTTTATGAGTTACTATAACCAAAAATTTCATCACCACCTTCAGCTAACATGGGCCTAAATCTTCATAAAATTAAGTTAGGCTGCTCTTAGGATAACAATAATACATTATTTGAACCCTTTCTACCCTGGATCTATTGGCATAACCTTCAGAACCCCAGGGTCAACTCCATTATGACGAGGCATCAGAGAGGACCTTAGTAGAAGAGAGACTCCTCATACAGAAAAACTATTAGGTGAAAAACTAAACACCAAAAAGAGAGATATTTTAGAAAGGAACAAAGGAGTAGAGATGAGAATAGTAATTCATTTATCGATCTTTTAAGCAAATACTCCAAGCTCAAAATTATTAAGGCCATTTTTAAAATGCAAGTTCAAGTCAACTTGTATTTTAGGTGAGTTGTTTTTAGGATTGCAGGTATGGGTAGCCACCAAAACTTGTGGACGTAAAGGTGAGATTAATTATATTAGATCACTGTAAGCTCACTTCTTATAATTTTATATTGTGATGAAAAAACTGGGTCACATACATGATGCACCTAGAAGGTCACTGCAATAATTCAAAGTATCATCTTCAAAAGATTAATTTGGTGGTACTTTGCCATGGTTTCTTTGTATAAAATTAGGAAATTGCAAGGCGGGGGCCCCCTAAACAGTCATAGGAATGTAGACTTCAGTCTGTCAGGGATCTTAGAGATCTTCTAGTCCAATATCCTCAATTTTACAGATGAGGAACTAAGGCCTAGGGATGTTTAGTAACTTATCCAAGGCCACACCGCTACTTAGCAAGTCACTAAGACTCTTGAAGGGCAGCCAGGTGGTACAATGGAGAGAGTGCCAGGCCTGGAGTCAGGAAAACTCATCTTCCTGAGTTCAAATCTAGCCTCCAACACTTACTAGCTGTGTAACCCTGGGCAAGTCACTTAACCCCGTTTGCCTCCGTTATCTCATTTGTAAAATGAGAAGGAAATGGCAAATCTCTCCAGTGTCTTTGCTAAGAAAACCCCAAATAAGGTCATGAAGAGTGAGACACAACTGAAAAATGACTGAACAATAATAAACACTCTGTACTGTACCTCACTGACTTCTTAGAAAATGAGATTTTTTTAAAAGCCACACTCAAATTCATTCTTGAGGTAGACATGTCATTGCAAAATAAATTCTAAAAAGTTAAAAAAGAATTTTCTTTACTTCATGAGAACAAACAAAAATTTGAGAAACATTAAAAAAGTAAGTACCTTTGGAACACTTGACCTGGGGCTGAGCCAATTTAATTAGTGACTGAGTGAGTGCAGACTTGCCTAGGCTACTATATTTAACTAGCCTCAGCCTAGGTCATTCTACCATTTGCCCAGTAGTAAAGAGTGCATCACTTACCTTTTTCTACCTCTTGCTTGAATTAAATAACAGTACCATGGCTTTTGGAAAGCGGTACATCAACCGATGTCTCTAAGATCATTTACTTACCATTTACATCACTCCCCAGACCAAAAATCCCTTTCATGGGCAGCAGTCCCCTATATATGTTGTCTCCTCTACTACAATGTAACTTCTGGAGGGCTGAGACTGTCTCGCTTTTCGTATTTGAATCTATAGCACTTAACATAATGCCTAACACCTAGCAAGAGCTTAATAAATGCTCCTCCCCTCTTCCTTTTCTCTCCCTCTTCTTTTTCTTCTCCATTTCTGTCTCTCCTTCCTTCCTTCCTTCCTTCCTTGCTTCCTAGTACTATGTCTTTAGTAAGAGTTTTAAATGGCTGAAGAAAGGGTAAGAACCTGGAATATGGTTTATAGTGAGTAAGCGCCCTGGAAAACTCTTTAAAGAAAATAGCACATGCTATACTTCCATAAATATTAGAGCAGATCACATGATCATAGATTCACAGATTTAGAGCTAAAAGGGCCCTTATGGATGTAGTCTTTCATTTTCCTGAGGAAACTAAGGTCCAGAGAAATAAAGTGACTTGCCTGAGGTAACAAGAGCAAATCTGAGATTAACACTTAGAAGGGTCCTCGACCCAAAACCCAGCTTCCTCCCTTTTTGTCTCCACTGCCACCAATTTGTGAGGAAAGTGATTTGGTATATAATGCAAAGATGCAGATGGGAATAGTAAGAGTACAGAGTGAATAGCAAGGATTCTAGTCCTACCCCTCTCTTATCTTTTTAATTAATTAATTAATTTTTAGTTTTAATTTATAACATTCAGTTTCTCAAGGTTGTGAGTTTCAAATTTTCTTCCCTTCCCTCTCCTTCCCCCTCCCCACTCAAGATGGCATATGATCTGATGTAGGTTCTGCATATACTTTCATATTAAACCTATTTTCTTTCTTTTGGGGGGGGGAGGGGAGAAGGCAGGGCAATTGGGCTTAAGTGACTTGCCCAAGGTCACACAGCTAGTAAGTGTGTCGATTGTCTGAGGCCGGATTTGAACTCAGGTCCTCCTAACTCCAGGGCCAGTGCTCTACTTGGTGTGCCATCTAGCTGCCCCACATTAAACCGATTTTCACAATAGTCAAATTGCAAAGAAGAACTATAATCAATGGAATGAAACACAAGAAAGAAGAAACAATACAGAAACAAAAACAGAAAAGAGAGCAAATAGTTTGCTTCAATCTGCGTTCAGACTCCATAATTCTTCCTCTGGATATGAATCGCTTTTTCCATCATGAGTCTTTTGGAGCTGTCTTACAACCCTGCATTGCTGAGAAAAGCCAAGTCTGTCAACATTAGTCATCAGAGATACTGTGTGTCTGTAACATAGAATGTTCTCCTGGTTCTGCTCCCCTCACTCAGCATCAGATCATAAAAGTCTTTCCAGGTTGTTATAAAGTCCCTCTGCACCTCCTTTCTTATAGCACAATAGTATTCCATTACATTCATATACCACAACTTTTTTAGCCATTCCCCAATTGATGCTACCCCTTTCTTATTAACATACTGTGTGTGACCTTAGACTTCATTTCATCTGACATTCACTTTCCTTATCTGCCCCCCAAAAGGAGAAGTAAATCATATACATACAACATAGGGATTTAAGATTTGTAAAGCACGTCATAAGCATTATCTCATTCATTAAAATAAGGAGGATGGACCACATGTTCCCTAAGGTCTGCTTCCAGCGCCAGTGAATGATTTATGATTCTTTCTTTACTCATCGTCTGAACCTTCTGTAGGACAAAGGGCACTGGCCTTAGAATACTGAGTCCAAGTTCTTACCCTTCTCTTTGCCAGGTCTCAATTCCCTCATCTGTATATTGAGCAAGCTGAAACAGATGATCTCTAAAGCCCCTTCTAGCCCAAACTCCTATCATCCTAGCATTGCAAAGCACTATCCCCACCCTGGGCTACTCGTGACATAATTGGGATTGAGATTAGAATAGGATGGACGACATCAAAGAATCTAAGCAGCCTTCTCTGGAGCTGATGTGTATGTGATGGCCTGCAGTGGAGATGTGCTGAAGCATAGCCTCAAGTCAGGTGACCATTTACAGACAAAAGAAAACCCTACAAAAAAGATGTATATCTTTTAGCAACCACAGGACAATGTGAAAAGTACTATGAGGGACCCATCAATTGTCTTAGCTTGAAGATGTGAGGCCATAGCTCTACCCAGAAAGGAATATCTCCATTTTCCAATATGAAAGACAAGAATGCATACAGTAGAAAGGACTACAGAATTCAGTAGCCATCTAAATGAGGGAATTTTCCAAAGAATTTGAGTTTTGATTTTTACATACCTAGAAGACATGGCATCTTTCTCAATGAACTAAGTCTTTTAACCTTTTTTTTTGTTCCTTAGTTTCCGCACCCACAAATATCAAAGGATCATAGATTTGCAGAGCTGGAAGGAATTTTAATGATCATCTAATGTAGTTCTTTCATTTTGCAGATGAGGAAACTGGGACCTTGTCCAAGGCCACACAGGCAAATCAGTAACAGAGGTAACATTTGAACCCAAGTTCTCAGACTCAAAAGCCAATGTTCTTTCTCCATTGTACCATTCTAATGAAGGAGGGAATTTTCATAAAATATTTTGATATGTCCTAGTTAATTTAGTCTTAATTCAATATTTACTAAATGCACACTCAGTACAAAGTACTATGCTAGGCACAGGGGATGCTAAAATAAAAACCAAACAATGGTTTACTCTTGAGGTACTTATATTGAGGAGGGCATGATATAACAAGATAGTGTTAGGTCTAATCTTACTTATGTCATTATAAATGACCTTTTTTTTTTTTTTTTACAATAAACACCAGAGTAACCCTACCATTGTAACATGAAAGCTTTTATCATTTGAAGTGTAGGAGAGGGATGGAGAAGAGTGTGAGCAAATGTTGTCATCTTAAACCATCATTTAGATATCATAAAGCTTCAAAAGAAGGGCAGACAATGGGCATAATTGGCAGTACTTCAAGGTTGAATCCTGATACTACCCATGGTAAGAATTCAGAATGGGTGGGTGTGGCTCTCCTTGCTCTGTAACTTGGTTCCCAAATCAAGTTCGTAGCCAAGTGAAATCCTTGAAAGTATAATCTTCAAGAAAAGTTTCTCTCCAGTATTCATTATCTTTATACTGCAGAAAAAGAGCCATCTCTGAGAAGGCTTGCTTTCATGAAAAAGTGTGTGTGTGCCTGTGTATGTGTGAATACACAAACATATGCATCTATAGTTATGCATGTATATATCAAGATATGTACACAAAAACATGCACATATTACCCATATGTGTGCATAGATTTGTTATGTACATATATGTATGTATTTGCATATATTTATATATCCTGCTTATTTCTAAGATAGATTTGAAGCATCTTTGAAATTTAAACACTTTATAATGCAGGAAAATTAAAGTAAGAAATTGGGTGGGTAGAGAAACAATGAAAAGGAACATAGAATCTGCTGTTACGAGTCAGGGAAATGAGTAACTTTTTACAGACAGGTGCTGAATTTAGCTCGGAATTTCTTGGCAGTTAAGATGAAAAATAAAAATATTGGGTTTGATACAACCCATTGTGTGACAGAAGAAAGCAGACCATTTCATTTCCAAAGATTCATTCTTTTCTGACTCTAGAAGTCTTTTATTAGATAAGTCTTTGTATAAATGACATTGGGTAATGTAGTGGGTGGTGTTTTCAACCATGACTAGGCAAAAAACAATTTAATACGACTGAATTCAACAAAGATTTAGGAAGCTTCTGGTATATAAGAACGCAGGCACTGAGCACTGAGGAGAGAAAGATAAAAAGTGACTTCTTCTTTTCCCTCAAGGAAGAGACTTATCATCTAATGGGGGAAGTAGGAAGGAGGGGGAATTGGCTACAACAGCCAAATATCATACAAAGTAGAGCAGAGAAAGAATAAAGAAGAGATCCAAAGTGATAGGTCAAGATAACATGGCTCAAATCATGCCTCAGAGCCTTAGGATCTTTGCAACCCAGTCAAATCACTTAATCTTTCTGAGCCTCAGTTTCTTCACCTATAAAAAAGGACTAAGACCAACCTCACAGGATTGTCATGAGGATCAAAGGTGAGATAACAGGTTATGATGTTTTACAAACCTTGAAGGATTATATAAAGCCACCTATTCTCATCATTAATATTAACATTATTATAAATTGACCTTGGGAGCTTGTTTTAGCAGCGGAATGCAGCTACTCTTATACCTTTGCCCAAAGAACTGTATGCTTCTATCCGGAATGTGGTCCTCTTTGACTAAGAGTGCAGCTTTGGGAGGGATGCATGCAGATTGGTGAGGGAGGAAGGGGACAACTTGCCTAGACGGCCAGATCCAGATCACCCTCACTTCCAAAAAAAAAAGGAAAAAAAAATATAACTTTATTATACATTTAAAAGGAATAACGAGTTGTACATAATAGATTTACAGTTTCATGTGCAATCATCTTTTCTATTACACTATGTTATGAAAATGCTTATTTTATTCCACAAATTAAAACTTTTATATATATTAGCATTATTATAAAAATTTGACAAACAGATGTGGGAACTCTGGGAAATCAGAGGAGAATTTATAGATGAGATGCTATGTGATCTGGACCTTAAAGAAAAATTTACATTACATTTTTAATAATCTCTATTGAAATGGTAACTTTACAACAGTTCATGCAAGTCTTCCAAGGTTTCTCTGAATCCATCCCTTTTGTCATTTCTTATGACATGATCATTCCATCACATTCATATACCAAAATTTGTTCAGCCATTCCCCAACTTATAGGCAATCCCCTTAGTTTCTAATTCTTTCCTAAAGAAAATATAAAGGATTTTTCTTTTTCTTTTTAGTTATTTGGGGGGAGAAAGAAGAGTTGGAACTGCTGCTTGAGATAGACTAGATATTGATAGAATAGCTAGCACTTATATAGCCCTTTAAGGCTTTTATAAATATAATCAAATTTGATCCTCACAACCTTGGGAGTGGGGTGGGGGAGAGAGAGGTGCTATCCACATTTTGCACATGAGGAATCCGAAACAAAGACTAATTGACTTCCCTGGAGTCACACAATTAGTAAGTTTCTGAGGCAGGATTTAAAAACAAGTCTTCTTGATTCTGTGTCTAGAGTACTATCCGCTGCACCAGATATCTGCCTCTGTTGACTAAAGGAAGGCAGAACTACTTAATTCTTGCTTTGGTTCTATTTTTTTTTTTCCTCTAGACTAGAAAGGTTAGAAAAGACAGAGCTAATGAGGAGTTAAAACCTAAGGTAAGTAAAGAGATAAGAAAAGAGCTTTGATGAATTCAAGTCACCAAGCCTTGATGACACTCTAAGATACTAAAAGAACTGGTAGATATGATTATTGAAACACTCTCTGTGATCTTTGAAAGACTGTGGAAAACTGAAAAATTGTCCCAGGATTAAGGTATGGCAAAAGGTGCCCTGATTTTCAAAAATGTAAGAGAGTCTACAGATGATATGCAAGCGAGATTGAATTAGTTTCATGGAGCAGCTAGGTGACACAGTGAGTAGAGTGCCAGCCCTGGAGTCAAGAGGACCTGAGTTCAAATGTGACCTCAGACACTTGACACTCACTAGCTGTGTGACCTTGGGCAAGTCACTTAACCCCAATTGCCCTGCCTTCTCCCCTCAAAAAAAAAAAAGAAAAAGACAGGGTTAGTGAATATTAAAAAAAAAAAAAGGAAATAAGGAAATGGTGGTCACAAGCCTCCTCAAAAACAGGTCATGCCAAACCAACCACATTTCCTTTTTTGACAAGGTTATTAGACTGGTAGGTTAGGAGAATGCCATAGACACAGTTCACCTAGATTTCAGCATATAATGTGACAGAGGCTCTCATTCTATCTTTGTGGGACCACACAGAGAGAAACAGCTGAGGTAATAATAGTACAGGGGACAGCCTAAAGAGAAGCCAATGACTCGACAAGGTAACAAAAAATATTAAAACACAATCAAAAGGCTGAAAAAATAGGAGCAAATGTAAAGTGTCTCAGCAAAAACAAGTGACCCAGAAAGCAAATCAAGGGGGAAAAGATTTAAGAATCCTCGGACTGCTTGAATGCCATAACCAAAAAGAGCCTAGACATCGTATTTCAAAAAAAATCTTAAAAGAAAACTGCACAGATCTCTTAGAACCAGAGGACAAAGGAGAAATAGAAACAATCCACCCCCAGCATCTCTTGAAAGAAACCCCAAAATAAAAACTCCCGAGAACATCACTGCCAAAATCCTGAGCTTCCCCATCAAAGAAATTCGGAATTGGATGGATGACCAGACCCAAAGAATCATCACTATTGTTTAATGTCAGCCTGAAGGAAGACCAACAGTGCAGAGACCCCAGGAATTTGTCCTTGGATTCAGACTGCTTGATAGCTTTATCAGTTACTTGGATGAAAATGAAGAGAAGTGAAAAGAAAGCATAGATGTTTGTTGTTTAGTTATTTCAGTTGTATCTGGCTCTTCGTAACCGTATGGATCATACTTTCCATGGGGTTTTCTCAGCAAAGATATTGGAGTGGTTTGCCATTTCCTTCTCTAGTAGCAAGCAAAGATCCAGTGACTTGCCCAAGATCACACAGCTAGGGAGCTTCAGAGGCTGGATTTGAACTCAGGTCTTCCTGACTCCAAGGCCAGCATTCTATCACTGCACCACCTAGCTGCCTCATAGACAGCTTTATAGATGATTTAAAGCTATGAGGGAAAGGATCGATGGAGAGGAAGGGTAGAGAAATAGCCTTGGGAAGCAGGGAGTCTGCTGGCCCCTACTGGGGCTTGTAAGTCTAAAAGCATGAGAGCACAAATTGGAGGACCTAACTACAAAAGATGTGATGTTTTCAGGGAGAATCTAGGTTCCAGCCATGACCAAGAGGTGAGAAGCTGAAGTTGAAAGGGTGGAGGTTCTAAAATGTACAATGTAAGGAGCAGGGTGGAGAAGGTAGGGATTAGGGATAGGGCAGCTAGGTGGCACCATAGTGCACACAGCCCTGGGCCTGAAGCCAGGAAGACTCATTTTTGTGAGTTCAAATCTGGCCTCAGACACTTACTAGATGTGTGACCCTGGGCAAATCACCTAACCCTGTTTGCCCCAGTTCCTCACTTGTAAAATAAGCTGGAGAAGGAAATGGCAAACCATTCCAATATCTTTGCCAAGAAAACCCCAAATGGGGTCACAAAGAGTCAGATGTGACTGAAAGGACCAAACACCAAAGGTCTAAAGGAGATAGGAATGACATATTGAAATAAAGGTATCACGGAAAGTAGTAGCTCTGGGTGACAGGGATTAGGTGAGAGGGCAGTAGGAATCTGCTGGTAATGAGAAAGATAGAGTACTAAATTTAGAAGCATTTGGAGAACCAATGAACCAATCACAAGTTTCTAGTTGGTAAAACCCAAAGGCTAAAAAGGCATGAATGAACTAGAAATTGAAGAAGGCTTTTACAGATGAAGGGGCAGCGCAGTATAATAATCAACGTTTTAGATTTAAAATCAGGAGGTCTGTGCCTCAGTTTCCTAATCTGTAAAATCTGGGAAGTGGACTAAATTACTTTTAAGAGCCCTCCTAGAACTAAATCTCAAGAGAG
>JAQQSZ010014797.1:0-11427 GCA_028646595.1 Phalanger gymnotis
GATGCGCCAGCTCTGCCACACCAGCACTCCTCCTTCCTCAAGAACCCCCAACCAGGACTAGACTTAGATCTTCATCAGGCTCTTCACTCCTGCTCTGATCCACCATTTAATTCCTCTCACCAGGTGGGCCTGGGGCCAGAAGCAACTACAGCTGTAGTTCTGTAGCTGCCCCACCTCTGCTGCCCCTGGGGCGGTGGCCAAACTGCAAACTCCCTGTCTGCAGCAGCTTTTCCCACTAACCTTCTCTGTTGTCTTTGGTGTTTGTGGGTTGAAAAGTCTGGTAACTACCACAGCTCACTGATTCAGGGTGCTAGGGCACGCTCCACCCGACTCTTGGTCTGCCCACACTGGGCTCTGCTCTGCTCTGCTCCGCTCCCAGCTCCATGTGGGATAGACCTTACCCAGAGACCATCCAGGCTGTCCTGGGCTAATGTCCTGCTTCCCTCTGCTGTTTTGTGGATTATGCAGTTCTTCTCTGTTGTCTTTGGTGTTTCTGAGTTGAGAAGTCTGGCAACTGCCACAGCTCACTGATTCAGGGCACTAGGGCATGCTCCACCCAGCTCCTGGTCTCGTTGGTCTGCGCCGCCCACGCTGGGCTCTGCTCTGCTCCGCTCCCAGCTCCATGCGGGATAGACGTTACCCAGAGACCATCCAGACTGGCCTGAGCTGGAGCCCTGCTTCTCTCTGCTGTTTTGTGGGTTCTACGGTTCTAGAATTGGTTCAGAGCCATTTTTTATAGGTTTTTGGAGGGATTTGGCAGGGAGCTCACACTAGTCCCTGCTTTCTAGCTGCCATCTTGGCTCCGTCCCCCATCAGGAACATTTTAAAATCCCCCTCTTCACCAATGGGGTTGGTGTGGGAGGAAAAAAATACATTTTTCCTAAATAAAAATAGAGAAGGAGTGCTGCAGATATAGCATGCTGCATACACTTTCAAAGGAATTGTATTTATTAGTTAATAGTAAAATTTAATAAATAAATATCATTTATTTATTGGTTTTATTTAACTCCTTTATTTTGTTACAAGAGACCTCTGGAGGTAGGAGGAATCTGTAAATGTCTATAATAGAAAAAACAAAACATCAATAAATCTTCAAAAATAACTTTTAAAAAGAAGGAAGGGGCTGGGCAGGATAGTAATAGGCAAAATAGTGAAACTGGTTTATACTGGAACGAAATAGTCCAAAACGTAAATCACCTGAATTAAAATAAAAAGAGCCTGCAAAGATGAATGAACTTGTCAAAGGATTGTGTGGTGTTACTGAATGGGTCCTCAAACTATACAGGCTAATTCATTGATCAAAGGAGTGATGATTTGGGGTTGAAGGGGGGTGATTGACAAAAGAAAGAAAAAAAGAGTCCCGCAAATTCCCATGAAAACCCTATCGAAGAGGAAGAGGACCGTCCTCAAAGTTGTTTAGGGGCACACTTCCTGATTTCTTTTGGTCCTAAATCATCCCTTTGGGCTTCTGTTTATTTTTTGTGGTAGTAAAATGTTTGTAGTTGGTGGTAAAATTGAGCAATGGACATATAACTGCCACGTGTTGTTTTTAATTAAGGGAAACTATTTATAGAATGCTTTTCTAATAAAATACCAAAATGGCAATTCAGAAAGGAAGAAGACAGAAAGCCAGCATAACTGTTAGACCATCAAATTTAACAATACAGCTGGAAAGAGAGAGAAGCCCAGTACAGGGAGTCCTTGGTTTCAAAAGGACCTTGAATCGACAGTTCTCCTGAGCAGTTTCAATAGAAGTAAGGGGTGGATCATAGCATCAGGGAGATGAAAGGTTAGCCCATCCCTTTAAGGAATTATCCTCAAAGATGGGCCACACACCCCTTACACCTTCTTCTGGCAATTTTTTAATCCATTTTTCTTTGCCTCTTGTCACAGATCTGGGCTTAGGGCCAAGATAAAGGTTGCTAAGTTTCAAGCAAGAGAGGCTAGACTAGGTGATTTCATTGATGTAGAGAATTCCCAGGTAAGGAAACTCTTGATTGAAGTTTGGTGCGTTCTCTGCAATGGAGTCACAGAGAACTACGTAAAGCATTAGGAGAATAAGTGACTTGGGGAAGGGGGACAAGGGTGTGGGGGCAGGGCAGTGGGGTCAGTCAAACAGCTCTTAAGTGACTGAGGCAGAATTCAAACTCAGGACTTCTCATCTCCAAGTTCACACATACACACACACACACACATACACTCACAAGCTTTACCAACAATTTTGGACAGATCAGGTTTTCCTGGACTTGCTGTAATAGGCTGCTTTGCCTCTGACTAAGGTTAGATGAGAAATTGAATTGTCAAAAGGACTCATTGGCACTGGTGTCCCTGCATGTTTTTTTCACACCCTTGTCAGTTAACAAATCTTATAGAGTTAATGTAACAAAAGAGTTCCTCAGCTCTAGCCTCTAGCAGGTTCACTCTGGATCTGGGAAGACAGCAGTGGGATTAATTTACTTTCTTCTTCCCAATAGTGGCAGGTTAGGAGGAGGTCTTGTAGGGGGGGACCCCTACAGCATCTGACCAATTATTCTTCTGGTCTTCTGGCAGCAGGTCAAGACAAGCACAGCATTCTACTTTCACATTCCATACTCCCTGCCCAGTGCTTCTTTGATTTATAGAGAAACAAAGACAACATGCCAATCCTGAGCTCCTGGTGCAAGCATGGTGGGGGTGTTTACTGGCTATACTAAAATGTTTACAGTATCTTGGTTATATAATAATGCACAAGCTCAGCAGGATCGTTTATGGCCGTGATCCTGGGAATCCAATATCAAATTGGATCCGTGCCACCTTACATACAGTTAGCTTTTAGTGGGCAACTATATGTCTATTCCTGGAAAAAACCATTGTCAGAATATTAGACTGATCTACCTCCCAATTCCTACCTTTATTGTGGTTCTGTTTGGAAAAACACAAGGGGAAACAGACAACTGCTTACTTTTTAGGTGGGAATTGTCCACTTGTCTCCCCCAATCCCATTTGTATCCCTCTGTGAGCTGAAATAGTGTAAAGAGAGCTGTGGTGGAAAGACAAATAAAAGGTAAAGAGAAAAAATGAAAAATATCATCATCAGAGCAGTCAATGATTCGAATGACACACAGTCAAGGAGCCTGAGTCTATAATCTATAAGAGAATGTTTGAAATCTTAATCATGACTTCCAGGGAAAACTATACCTCTGAATTCATTTACCTTCTTGTAATAATAACAGTGGGGTGTAGGATGTGTTCAGGGAGGACTAGTACCTCTGGTGTGATGGCTGCCAAGCCCTTTTTCAGGGCTTCTTTCCACCTTTGGTGTCCACTTGTTCCACCCAACTTTCACCTGTGGCTCCAAGAAGCTGTGCATGCACAGCAGCCACAGCCTGGTAAACTGTTTCAGCAGACAGGCTGAACCAAGTTGAGGGTAACCGAGGGGTTTCAAACCCGTTGGTAAATAGGGGGTTGTCTACCCCAAGCATGTGAAGACTTCCCCTAGTAGAATGGGTAGATGAGAACAATTTGTTCCAATGGCCATGAAGGCAGTTGAAGCAGGTGCTATGGAGCACTTAGAGCTTGGTTAGACATCAAAGACACCAAGGTCATCCACTGCATCTTGAGCCACCACCAGTTGTCTTAATTCTGTCCTGCCACTGGACTATGATGATTCTGGAGGAGAGAGTGAGGTTGACGATTTCGTGCAACTCTGCCTCACTTAAATCCAATTTATACACAAATCAAAGGACATCACCCATATCATTTTACCATTATACATGTCTCAAAATTCTGTGGTGACAGGCAAGTGATGAAGCAGCAGGTACAAATACACTGGTAACTATAGTCACAATCCTGCACACAGGCGGCCCAGGCCATAGGGTCATTTCTCACGGGAAGCAACAGTGGGATTCAGCAGCCCCCTAAATATCTGAGTAGCCTTTTAAGGATTGCATTACTCACCTCCTGGTTCGGGGAAGGGGCTAGAAAAGATGCCCTAAAAATTGTCTGCTTACCCAACCCAGGCCTGATTACTGTGGCAGGAGGAGAATCCCACTCTGCAATGGAAACACAAAGAAATGTACAAAAATGTCTACAAAGACGACTCCACTCACCATTGGCACATGGAATGTGTGCACGCTTATAGACAACACAAAATCCAGTAGACCTGAAAGACGAACAGCTCTTGTTGCAAGATAATTCAGTAGGTATAGCATCCAAATAGCAGCCAAGTGAAACAAGGCTGGCAAATGAAGGCCAGTTTACTGAAGTCAGAGCTGGGTACACATTTTTCTGGAGTCGCCACAGTGAAGGAGAGCCCTAGTTTTTCAATCAAAACTAATCTAGTCAACAAGCTTGTATGCCTATCAAAAGGAGTGAATGACAGGCTCATGACAATGTGATTGCCACTTGCAGGAAAACATTATGCCACCATCATCGGTGCCTATGCTCCCACCATGATGAACCCTGATGAGGTCAAAGAAAAATTTTATGGAGACCTGGAGACCCTTATCACCAATGTGCCAAAAGAAGATAAGTTTGTAATTCTGGGTGACTTTAATGCTAGAGTAGGCTCAGACTACCAGACTTGGCAGGGAGTCATTAGGAAGAATTGAGTTGGAAACAGCAACAGCAACGGTCACTTACTACTGAAGACTTGTGCATCTCATGACCTTCTCATCACCAACACTGTCTTCTATTTACCTAAATGCAATAAAACTTCATGGATGCACCCTCACAGCAAACGTTGGCATTTAATACACTATATAATTGTAAGGAGAAAAGACACACAGGATGTGAAAGTGACGAAGGCAATGTGTAGTTCGGAGTGCTGGACTGATCATAGACTTATCCTTTCCAAGCTAAATATTAGCATTAAGCAAAAGCAGTGCCCCCAAGGCAAAATGACTACCAGAAGAATTAATGTCAACAAATTACAGCTCTTCTCTGAGGGGAAACAGTTAGCTGCTAACTTGGAGTGAAAATTGAGCCAACACACAGTTGGCAACAGTGGAGCAGAAAAGGAGTGGGCCAGCTTTCAGAGATTTGGTGTATAGCACTGCATTTGCTCATCTGGGTCAGAACACTCACAAACACCAACACTGGTTTGATGAAAATGAAAGGGAAATTCAGAAGCTGCTAAATGAAAAATGGGAGCTCCACTGGGTTTACCAGAAGGATAGCTCATCCATTCTAAGAAGGCAGCATTTAATTCCATCAAAAGTAAAGTACAGGGGGGCAGCTAGGTGGTGCAGTGAGTAGGGCACTGGCTCTGCAGTCAGGAGGACCTGAGTTCAAATCCAGCCTCAGACACTTGACATATGCACTAGCTGTGGCCAAGTCGCTTAACCTCAATTGCCCTGCCAAAAAGCAAAAACAAAACAAAACAAAAAGTAAAGTACAAGCAAAGCTTAGAGAGATGCAGGATTCTTCACTCAGTAAAATGACAAATGAAATTCAGTTTTATGCTGATAATAATAATATTTTATGATGCCCTGAAGGCTATTTATGGGCCAAAGACCTATGGTACATCTCAACTACTCAGTGCTGATGGAGCCACATTGATTAATGGTAAGGACATGATCCTGGAGAGATGGGCTGAACACTTCTATAGTATTCTCAACAGACCTTCATCAATCAATGCTGAAGCCATTGACCAAAATCCAGCCTCAGACACTTAAGAATTACTAGCTATGTGACCTTGGGCAAGTCACTTAACCTCAATTGCCTTGCCTCCCCCCCAAAAAAATGAAGTCATTGACCATTTACTTCAGGTTGAAGTCAATCCCTCCCTAGCTGAAGCTCCACCTGGAGAAGAGGTTTTGAATGTCATTAGGCTCCTTTCATGTGGTGAACCACCCAATGCTGATTCTATTCCAGCTGGGATTTACAAGATAGGGGGTCCATTGCTCATACAAAAGCTGACTGAAATTTTCCACATTATATGGCAAGAGATTATCCCCCAGGAGTTCAAGGATGCCTCCATTGTCCATCTCTATAAAGGTAAAGGAAATAGATTGTCCTGTGACAATCACAGTAGGGGCGGGGGGAAGGGCGGAGCATCTCTCCGTTAGTCATTGCTGGCAAGATTCTTGCCAGAGTCCTCCTTAATAGGCCAATCCTTCACCTGGAAGATGGTCATCTACCTGAGAGCCAGTGTGGCTTCAGAAAGGGCCGAAGAACAGTCAATACAATGTTTGCCGCCCGACAACTCCAGGAGAAATGCCAGGAGCAGAACAAAGGCCTGTATGTAACATTCGTAGATTTGACCAAGGCATTTGATACTAGTAGTCATGAGGGCTTATGGAAAATTATGTCGAAATTTGGTTGGCAAGAGAAATTCATCAGCATCGTACGTCAATGTCACGATGGCATGCTTGCCCAGGTTCTAGACAACGGACAATGCTCTCATGCCTTCCCAGTCACCAACAGAGTGAAACAAATCTGTGTGCTTGCTCCCAGGATTTTTAGCATGATGTTTTCAGCCATGTTATCAAATACTTTCAATGAGGATGAGCAAGGCATCAAGGTCAGCTACTGCACTGATGGTAAATTCTTCAACTTGAAAAGGCTACAAGCCAAGACCAAAGTGGAGAAAGTATTGGTGTATGATCTTCTGTTCGTAGATAATTGTGCACTCAATGCAGCCTCTGAGGCTGAGATGCAACGAAGTATGGCTAAATTCTCTGCTGCTTACGCTAATTTTGGCCTAACAATTAACACCAAGAAAACACAGGTGCTCCATCAGCCACCACCACAGCATCCGTATGTGGAACCATCAGTAACAGCAAATGGAGAAGTTTTGAATGCTGTAGATACATTCACTTCCCTTGGTAGTGTATTTTCCAGGGATGTACACATTGATAATGAGGTTGATGCATGCATTGCCAGAGCTAGCCCAGGGTTTGGGAGGCTTGGAAGAAAAGTATGGGAGAGAAGAGGTATTAGACTGACTACCAAACTGAAGGTCTACAGAGCCGTTGTGCTGACCTCATTGTTCTATGCCTGTGAAACCTGGACGGTATACCAGCACCATGCCAGGAAACTGAATCACTTCCATTTGAATTGTCTTAGGAAGATTCTGAAGATCACCTGGCAGGATAAAGTACCAGACACTCAAACTAAACTGCTAAGCATTCAAACTCTGCTTCAGAGAGTGCAATTCTGATGGGTTGGCCACGTTGTTTGAATGCAAAATGCACACTTGCCAAAAAGACTATTTTATGGAGAACTCACACAGGGCAAGCATTCACATGCTGGTTAGAAAAAGCAATACAAGGACACTCTCAAAGTCTCTCTGAAGAACTTTGGAATTGATTGTGTGACATGGGAGACACTGGCACGGGATCATTCAGCATGGCGTGCCCACATCAGAGAAGGTACCATGCTCTATGAGCAAAGCAGAATTGAAATAGCTCAAAGGAAATGCGGGATGTGCAAGTTTTGAGTATCTGCCCCAAATGTTCACACAGACTATTTGTGCACAACTTTTGATAGAACATTCCAAGCTCATATTGTCCTGCTCAGTCACAGTCAGACACATTGAATTTTGACTCAAGCATAGTGATGTCATTTTGGTCTTCTTTGAGAATGGTCAACGGCCAACCAATAATAACAGTTCATATATATGTACCACTTTTACTGTCCAAACACCATTGGAAATCACCATTTGGGAATCGGTTCCCCATTTCTTTCTCTCACAAGCCTTAGGCCATCCCCATGTGGGGACCAGGTGAAAAAAATAAGCATTTATATACCACTTACTATGTGCCAGACACTGTGCTAAGTGCTTTTTTTCTTTTAAATACCTAATTTGATGCTTATCAATCCTAGGAGATAGGTGCTATTATTGTCCCCATTTTACAGTTGAGGAAACTGAGATAGGCATAGGTTAAGTGACTTGTCCAGGGTTACAGAGATACTAAATGTCTGAGGCCAGATTTGAATTCAGTTTTCTTGACTCCAGACCCAGTGTTCAGTGCACTGTGAACCAACTTGCCTTTAGGGAAAACTCTTCTCCATTTCTTTTCCTTCCTGTCCTCCCCTCCACTGACCTCTACTTCCATCTCATCCAGAGTAGCCTGGGCAATACAGCTGCTCACCCCAACTTGGATGAGCTGGGGCTCACACCAATGATATTTCTTCTGTTAAGAAAGAAGACTACCAGACTTTAGCACTTTCCCTGCCACCATTCCCTAAAGTCCCCCAGTGTTCAGAATCTGCCCCATCACTCCACCCACAGGACCCTCAAGCACAGCTACCATCTCACATGCTGATGTACCCTGAAGATCCTCCAGCCTTGCCATCCAGGGACCACCCCTAGCAAACCTGCAGGACTTCTGGGAAATTCTCTCTGCAACCAAGGTGTCTTAGATTGTGAACTTCTTGAGAATAGAGACTGTCTTGCTTTTAAAATGTGTATCCCTAGCATTTAGAATGGTGCTTGCCATGCAGTAAATATGTAATAAATGCTTTTTTCATTCCTCACAGAAATTTGGTAAAAATAGATAGTACAGATATTAGTATCTTTTTTACAAATGAGGAAACTGAGGTCAAAGAAATTAAGCTAGGGAGTCAATTAAATTAGCGAGTAAGTGAGGAAGTAAGCTCAGGTCTCCTGACTCCAAATCCAAAGCCTTTCCTAGTACCCATCAAGCGGGTGCTCCTGCTGTGTTGAAAGGCCAGTATTCCAGATAGTATCCTAGTAATGACAGTGGACAAAGTCCTTCAGCTATTAATGCATTCACTAAGTGCCTACTGTGTAGGCACAGGGGAAACATATATAATGAATGAAATAATCACAGTACTTAAGATACTGACAGTGAAAATGAAATTAGGGCAAAATCTAGAAAGAGCCATGCTCCTGGACCCCCTTTTTCTGCAAAATCTATTTTTTCTGTCAAGACAGAAGGTACAATTCTTGGCTATCCACACTGACTCACGAAGTTAAAAGATACAAAAAGCGCTTGTGTTGGAATGTGCATAGATGTCTACATAGGATGGCAACCAACTGTTTACTGCCCTGATAAAGGCTAGGCCATTTTCCTCAACTGTGATCCATTTTTCCCTGAGGAACTTTTTGTCAGGGCTCTTTTAAACATCTTCAAGACAAGGTAAGAGAAGCTAGGGTTTCATGCAATGAAATGAGAAGCACAAATATAAACAGACCATTAACAGGATACCAGAATCCAACTGGCAGAAAGAATTACAGGCTACTTTTGGATGGGCCAACTGCTTCTCTAAGACTTTAGAGTACACAGCTCCCAGGCAGACTACAAATTCAGTTGTCAGCTTATTGACCTTTTGTTTGAGCACATGCCATTGCCTGGGAAACGTGTAAGATGGCAGTTCAGGCTCATTCTGCTGAGACCTTAGGGAATCCAACTGTTGGTGTGTCACAGTAAATAAGTCTAAAAATGGGGCAGATTCATCCAACATTTATGGGACTCATTTATGCAAGGCACTGTATTCAATACTGAATTCACAAAGTAGAAAACAGCATATTTCCTCAAAGAGTTTACATTCTACTGAGGGGTTACAACACAGACTCAAAAAAGCATATATATTTATAATTATTGTAAACTGTTGTGGGGAATTCCCAATGATCAGCATAAAACAATTTCCCTATCAATGCTAATCAGCAATTGCTTTGCAATATATGGTCTTGGAGACTTGCCTAGGGAACAAGGTCATTGTTTTTCATTTGTGCTTAGTCATGTCCAGCTCCTCATGACCCCATTTGGGGTTTTCTTGGCAAAGATACTGGAGTGGTGTGCCATTTCCTTCTCCAGCTCACTTTACAAATGGGGAAACTAAGGCAAACAAGATGAAGTGACTTTCCCAGGGTCATATAGCTAGTAAGTATCTGAGGCCAGATTTAAACTCACAAAGATGAGTCATTCTGACTCCAGGCCCAGTGCTTTATGCATTATGGTACCACCTAGCTGACTCACCTCAGGGGCGACTGATAGGTTATGTAAATTGCCTAGGGTTACACACTTAATACTCATCAGAGTCAGGCCTTGAACCCAGGTCTTCCTAAGTCTCTCATTACATCATATTGCTGTTAATCTTGTTACAACAATATTGCTTATTTTACTAATTAGGGATCTGCATCTATTTTTGATTCAGATCAGAAATTTTACTGGTTGTTGAGAATTCATATTGACGAAACACCCCTCCTCATATTGTGTGTGTGTGTGTGTGTGTGTGTATGTGTGTGTAGAATCATTTGAGGAAAGGCAAAACACTAACAATAGGGGGATCAGGAAAGGCTTTGGAGAAGTAAGAGGTGATAACTAAGGTGAGCCTTGAAGGAAACAGGAGATCTGAGGCTTGAAAACTGACTGTCATTTGAGATTTGCACTTCCTAAGGACAAGCACTCCCCTTGAAACTCTGAGAAGTGGACTATTGGGATCTTTGGGCCAGAAAGCAGAAGGGACAGATTGAGAGTAGTGGGGATCTCAATAGCCACAGTTGCAACAATAATTGGTCAGCCACCCCAACCCTGCCCAGGCCTTAATGAGTTGGTCCCGAAAGAATTGGTGTCACAGGGCAACATTTGAGAAAACCAAAGGAGAGATGAGCTTCAGTAGAGAAGGGAAGAATCAAGGAGGATGATGGTCCCTAGGCACATCTCCTGGTACAAGACTTCAGCTGACATTATTGGTTTTATGCACTTCTTTGAGTACTAAGGGAAGTTCTATAGGAAGATCTGCTCTTTCCCCAACTTTCTTTCCCCAAGCTTGTCCATTAACAGAAACTAGAATGTGCTATGGCCACTTCTTTGCCCAAAATATTTCTGGCAACCTGAATTTAGCCTTGAGAGAGGCCAGATGGGTAGCTAAGAGATAAGCATAAACTTAAAACCAAAAGTCAAATCTCTGCCTAAATGATAGGGATTTTCCTAACCTGAAACTTTGAACCAGGAGTGTGGGAGACTTTCAACCTCAAGGCAGGTGAAAGTTCCGCTACCCCTGCAGCTCGAGCAATTGAGATTGTGCTCCTAACTTTTGATTTAATATTAACTCCAAAAAGCATCAGGTCAAGGCACAAGGTAGACCTGAGGGATCATTATTTTGTTAATTGTTGCACCAGGGTATGTATGGTTGATTAAATCTCCAGAAACAAAAGAGGTTGGCTGAAAAAGAGAGATGTTGGCAACCTAAATCTCCTTCCATGACACTGGAATCCACTAGTGTTACACAGGCACAAGCCCACAGGCTGGAGACTGAATGCTGATTTCTGTGAAAAGCAAGTGAAGGGTGCATGAAGGGAAGTAATATGAAATAATTCTGAATGACTTTATTTTTTTTTAATTTATTTTTGACATGTTTGGTTTTCAGCATTAATTTTCACAGGAGTTTGAATTACAAATTTTCTCCCCATTTCCTCCCCCCCCACACTCCAAGATGGTGTACATTCTGGTTGCCCTGTTCCCCAGTCTGCCCTCC